>CAUYLG010048079.1:0-35667 GCA_963573385.1 Cacajao melanocephalus | reverse complement strand
ATACCCATTTTTAGACTGCATTCTAGCCTGGGCAATAGAACAAGAATCCCATTCTCTCTCCCTCTTTCTTTCCTCTTTCTTTCTCTCTTACATTCTTTTTTCTTTCTTTCTTTCACTCTTTCTTTCTTTCTTCTTTTCTCTCTTTTTCTTTCTTTCAAAAAAAAATTTAAAAAATGCTATTTCATTGACACAAAAGACTAACAGGCCTCTGATTTTGGTATCTATTAATTATATATTTTAAAAAGAAGATGCAGCTAATTAATACATTATTGCTGACATTTTCATCTGGACACAACCTGATTTTCATTCATGTAGACCTTATTGAAGCTTAGAGAGATGGTTGGTTCTTCTCTCAAATTTCTTATAAAGTTTATTTAGCAGAAGGAACCATATTTTTAAACTTTTTCTGTTTTCTAGTATCTTTCAGAATAGAGCATAATTATTTCACAGAATCTAACTATATATGTGCCATTGTAGTTTCTTCTTACACATAACATTACAATAAACTTATTTGAAGGAGATAGTGTATTGTTCATGAATAGAAATGCTGTTTCTAAATCTAGAACCTCATTTCTTTTACCAAATATTATTTGACTTATGCTATTTTACGGCACTTACATGGGCAAAGAAACTGCCTTATTTTGATAAATTCTTGCATACTTGCATGTCTACAAACACACAAGTATTACGCATTTTATGTAACTGTCCATGCATAATTGAATAACAGTATTAAAAATAGGACATTATTTATGCCATTCCACCACTTCTGAAAAGGATTGCAAAGAAACTTTATAGTGGCAAAAAAAAGTAACTCATTAACATTTTAAGAAATATTCAGAGACACTCAGAGATGGATTTCAGCATCTCACAAGCCTTCTCCAGTAACTCACCTTGTTTTAATTGCCCACTAGGTATTCACTGTATTTGGCACAGAGAAAACATAAGTAAAAGAAAACATTGCCCATGTGCTAAGGAGCTCATTGTTTAATAATGCAGATAATACTTATATAGCTCAGTTCAGAACAGAAAGATATGTGCTAAAATTGAGGCAGCAATACAATGTTGGCAAATCAAGGAGCTAGGGAATGTTTCACAGACAAAATGGCATTTAACCTGGGACTTGAAAATTGAGTTTATTTAGGTAGGAAGGAAAAATGAGATTTTTCAGGCATAGAAAAGCAGTGATCGCCATCGTTTTTGGCACCGGGAGCTCGTTTCACGAAACCAATTTTTCCATGAACGCTGGGGATGGATGGTTTGGGGATGAAACTGTTCCACTTCACATTTTCAGTCATTAGCGTCTCATAAGGAGCACACAACCCAGATCCCTCACATGCGCAGTTCACAGCAGGTTTCGCGCTCCTATGACAATGTAATGCCACCGCTGATCTCACAGGAGGCGGAGCTCAGGCTGTAATGCTTGCCTGCCCGCTGCTCACCTCCTGCTGTGCAGCTGATTCCCAACAGGTCACAGGCTGGTACCACTCTGCCGCCCAGGGGTGGGGGACTCCCTCATTAAAGAATGTTTAAGGCCGGGCGCGGTGTCTCATGCCTGTAATCTCAGCACTTTGGGAGGCCGAGGCAAGCGGATCACGAGGTCAAGAAATCGAGACCATCCTGGCCATGGTGAAACCCCGTCTCTACTAAAAATACAAAAATTAGCCAGGCATGGTGGCACGCGCCTGTAGTCACAGCTGCTCCGGAGGCTGAAGCAGGAGAATCGCTTTGCACCCGAGAGGCCGAGGTTGCAGTGAGCTGAGGTTGGGACACTGCACTCTAGCCTGGCGACAGAGTGAGACTCCGTCTCAAAAAAAAAAAAAAAAAAAAGAATGTTTTTAAAAAATGCTTTTTCAGGAAATCAAAATAATTTTTATATACCTGAAGTCTCAAGTGTGAAAGAAAGGGGAATTTTTCAAATAAAAATCGAAAAGCATAATTCAAGCATGCATTCAACATATATTTGTCTGCCTCTAACTGTAGCTATAATTTGTAGTGGGCAGCAGAGTGAAGAGAAGTGATGGTGATGATAGTAACTTTTTACTATAGACAAGATAATTTAGTGAGTAAACCAGGTGACTGAAGTCGGACTACTTGTATCTGAACCCCACTTATGCTAATTGCTAATTATATGATCTCAGTCCATATATCCTTACCCTCCCTGAGCCTTAGCTCTTTGGTATGGAAAATGCGGGTAGCATGATGTTCGCCTTGCAGGGTTGTCGCTCAGAAATATGAGATATCCCATGTAAAGTGTTTGCTGTGCCTGCCTAATAGTATTATTTTGATATGCCATGACTGTGCTCAGTGCTGTATCAGGCATTGTACTTAAGACAAAAGCAACAGCAGTTTAAAGGAAAAGTTAGAATCAGGGGTCACTCCTATGGTGGAACTGCCTCTGCTTCTACCTACACGATGGTCCTTCCAATTACCTGATAAAAACCAAAGAGCTGAGGTTGTGAAAACATGAGTGAAAGCAGGGTTGAGTCTTGGGGCTTGATAACAGCACACAAGCTTCAACTACTACAGCTATTTCCATGTTTTGCACAGGGCGCTTGAGCCTCACCTCTTGCAGGGTTGCCGACAAGATCTGGTTAATGGTGTCAAAAGTAATTCTCTTTTCTGAGAATGCAATAATATCCATGGTCATCACTGGTAGGATGTGCTACTGTTCACAGTCAGGCAAAGCTTTCATTAAAAATCAGACAGCTTAACAGAAAAGCAAACACCGCATGTTCTCACTCATAAATGGGTGTTGAACAATGAGAACACATGGACACAGGGAGGGAAACATCACACACTGAGGCCTGTCAGGGGCCTGTACCCCAGAACTTATTTTTTTAAAAATCAAAAAAATAAAATTTTGATTAATGAGAAAAGCAAAAAAATCAGACAGCTTAATACCTTGGTACTGTATCAAAAAAAGTCTATATGTTAAGAGGAAATAACTGAAGTAGCAATTTGCTTAGGTTTATATACCTTATCACTATCATTAGCAAGCATTTTAAATAGTAGCTTCATAGATGAATGATAAAAAGTTTGCAAAATTATATTATGATAAACATGGGATCTTCTATAGGCAAAAAGTGTCTCCCTGCTAATTAAAGGCCCACTTAATTTGTAATGAGATTTTTCCTATCATGAGTTATATCTGAACCATATTTCGGCCTGTTACTTTACGTATGTCTTCTTTTTCCTGGAGATCTATAGCTTTTCTGTTAAAATATAGACCTAGAAAGGAGGACTTTTGCTCGTTTCCCTTTTTTTTTTTTTTTTTTCTTTGGTACTAAATTACTTCTTTCATAGAAGACTTGGAGGTGTTTACAAATTTCCTTTGGTTAACTAACTGCACAAGGTAACTCAGTGTGTAATTTCTTGTGATTGATATATTTTTAAACTTCAAAGACTTTTTGAATGTAAATAATCCTATGAATATGAATTATTTGTTAGTTTTTATCTTCATTTAAGATTGATCATGCCATGTATTATTTGAAACATACATGAGAATGAGAATTTGCCTTTAACGAGAATGAAGCTGTGTGTCCCCAAATGACTCCTCCTCCTCACCATCTTCTTGTTACCTCCAGGGAGTGAATCATCATTTGGAATTGCAATGTTGCAACAGGAGACTTTAAGTAACCTATCAATGTTGAGGGATGGCAAGCCCAATTTTTCAGTTACCTATGTTTTTCTTAGTAAGTTTAGGCTGCCCTACAGGATCTGGTATCCCAAAGAAGACTTACATTTCCTTGACCCTATGGGTCTATGACAGGCTGAATCTCTGAATTTATTATCTTCTGGGGTTAGAACAATAGAGTTTCTTTAGAAGGTCAACACTCCTCCCCTTTTTACTACCTTCTCCTACTTTATTTTGCATTTCTCATCTTTCAGTTTTGTTTTCTCTCTATGCTCTCTCTACCTCCCTGCAAGAAGTGTTCTCCGTGAGAGGGATGTGTTTAAACAAATCAAAGGTGGTCAACCTATTTGTTAGTCTGACTTAGACCTCTGTTGTGAAAGAGGAATGTTGTGAAGGAGGAAACTAGTCAATACAGTTCTGTGCTTTGATGGTTTCTTAATTTACTCAGCAGTTAATTCAGCCTGTAATCACCTGATTTCATTACTACCCAAAAACATTGCTTGAAAGCAGTACTCAGGTGAATTTTCTTTCAAATGGGTAATCTAAAATAGTAAAACAGCTTGGGACATCTGACAGTATGCACATAAAACATTCTTGTTTTGAGTTACAAGATTCATGAAAATGAATTTTTTCATTTCATTACTTTGTGATTTAAAATATATGAGGAAGTCAGAATCTTATATATAAAATGACATTTCAGTAACCTTTGTGATTCAAAGAACACTGAAATGTTTATGTCAGCCCAAGTCAATTTGAGACTCAAGAACCAGAATGCATTAAAAACATCACTGATACCTTTGAGAATAGACTAATAGTGTACATAACAATGATATCAATTTAAATACATGCCTAAAAATAGAACTAAACAGCAGTCTACCAGCTCTTCTAAGATTTGTGTTATTGCCCAAGCTTTAGCTCTTATTTTCTTTCCTGATTAAATATTTAAGGAATTATAGTAATCATAGTCTTTAAGGAAAATGTGGAATACAGAAAAAAATTACATGAAGGCTAAGAGGACATTATTCATTCATTCCTACTCACAAATACTATCTCTATAAATGTTTTAGTGCACTTCTAAACTCTGTTCCTATATTTCGGTTATTTATATATTAGTTTACCGATTTTATATCTATCCAGTTTCTTTCACTTTTCAAAAATGCGTATTACTACACTTCTGCATAATTTTAAACATAATTGTAATGGTAATTAGATAATTACCATTACATTAATGAGCATAATTAATAATGTTCATTCAGTGGATAAACAGTGTCTCATTTAACCATTATTTGGACACTGAGGTTATTGCCAAGATCTTTTTCTCTAGGACAAACATTTTCATGATGGTCTTTTTTGTGCTCACATAGATTTGCCCCCCACATACACACACATTTCTGATCATTTCCTTAAGATAAAGCACAGAGGGCGAAACATTTTGAAAAAAGAAGTTTAAGAACTTCTACAGAATATATATTTATTACATACAGTAAGTTATAAATCTACTATATGTAATAAATAAAAATTACATATGTATTTATAAATGTATACATACTTATAAATTTATGTAATTTATAAATTACATATATATTTATATTCTTATATTTTTATATAAATATAAATACATGTATACTTTATATTTGATATGCAAATATATATTTATATAATATATAATTATATATAAATGTATTTAATATGTGATAGATTATAAATATATAGCTACATATATTAATAACTTTCAAATATATAAATATTTCATATTTATGTGTGTGTGTGTATATATATATATATATATATATATTTAAAAGGGTTGTTTCAGTTTGTATTGCCCTCATTCAAGTTTAAAGTGCCCATTTCTCCTTGCTATAAGAGTTAACTTAGATACTTCATGATACAGGACCATCCAACAGTTTTCTCATTTAAACATTGTCTCAATTTATACTTCCTCAGTTCTGTTAGTCCTGGTCTATTGTTTACCTTCTCTATATGCCAAGCACCATACTAAGAGTAACATCAAATAAAATAAACAGAGGTCTACATCATCAAGGAGTTCATCGTGTAGAAGAGAAGATGAGGTTTATCTGCAAATAGCGTAACACCACAAACAACAGTGGCTTCAACAAGACACTTATATAAATTATACATTTTTATATACATTTTTTTCTTATATAAAAAAATGAATCTAGAAGCAGGCTTTACATGCTTCATAAAAGTTAGCTCAAAATAGATCATAGATCTAAATGTAAAATGCAGAACTCTAAAACTCTTAATGATAACATACGAGAAAGCCTAGAAGACCATGGGTATGGTGATGACTTTTTAGATACAACATCAAAGACTTGATCAAGAAAAGAAATAATTGACAGGCTGGACTTTATTAAAATTTAAAACTTCTGTTCTGTGAAAGATAATGTCATAACCATGAGGAGACATGCAACAGACTAGAAGAAATATTTATAAGAGACACATCTAATAAAAGACTGTTATTCAAAATATACAAAGGTCTCTCGAAAATCAACACTATAGAAACAAAAAGCTTGATTTTAAAAATTGGCAAAAGTCATAAACAGATACTTAACCAAAGAAGATATATAGATAACAAGTAAGCACATAAAAAGATGCTTAACATCACATATTACTAGGGAATTGCAAATTAAAACAACGATGAAAGGGGACACAGCAAGATGGTGGAATAAAAGCCTACATCTTTAGGCTCACTCCGCCACCCAAAACACCAAATTTTAACAACTATCTGCACATAGAAAAGCACCACAGCATGACAAGAACCAAAAATCAGGCACACAATTACAGTACCTAGTTTTAACTTGATGTCACTGAAAGAGGCATTGAGGAAGGCAAGAGAGATGAACCCTCTCTCATGTGGCTCAAAGAGAGAATATGTGCACTTTGGGGAGGGAGAGCACAGTGACTGGGAGACTTTACAGTGAAGGCAGTGCTGCCCTCACAGAGGAGAATAAAGCCATGGTAGGCTCAGTCAGCACCTGTGTATGGAGACAGCTATTGACCAGCCCGAGCCAAAAGGGAATTCCCCATTCCAGTGATCAGAACTTGAGTTTCTCAGCAAGCCTTGCCACTGTGGGCTGACATGCTTTGGGGTCCTGGGTAAACTTGAAAGGCAGACTAGGACACAAGGACTCCAATTCCTATGCAACTCCTAGTGCTAGGCTAGGCTTAGAGCCAGTGAACCAAGGTGGCATGTGACCTAGGAAGACACCAGCTGGTACAGCTAAGGGAACACTTGTGCCATCCCTCCCCAAACTTCAGACAGTGCAGCTCACAGCAATGAAAGTAGCTCCTCCCTCTGCTTAAGAAGAGGAGAGCAAATAGTAAAGAGGACTTTGTCTTGCATCTTGGATATCAGGGTAGAGTCAAAAAGGTTGAAATAATTAAAAAGAATGAAGAAGAAATTCTAGAGTTGAAAAAACGATTGACATGCTGAAGACTGTATCAGAGTCTATTAACAGCAGAATTGATCAAGCAGAAGAAAGTATTAATGAGTTTGAAGACAGGCTATTTGAAAATACACAGAGGAGACAAAAGAAAAAAAACAAAAGACAATGAGGGACATCTATAAGATCTAGGAAATAGCCTCAAAAGAGCAAGTCTAAGAGTTATGGACCTTAAGGAGGAGGTAGAAAAAAGAACAGGGGTAGAAAGTTTATTCAAAGGGATATCAGAGAACTTCCAAAACCTAGAGAAAGATATCCACATTCCAGTAAAAGAAGGTTATAGAACACCAATCGGATTTAACACAAAAAAGAATTCCTCTGGTCATTTAATAATCAAACTCCCAAAGATCAAGCATAAAGAAAGGATTCTAAAAGCAGCAAAAGAAAAGTCTGGCAGCAGACTTTTCAGTAGAAACCTTACAGGCTAGGCAAGAGGAGCATGATATATTTAAAGTGCTCAAGGAAGAAAACTTTTACCCTAAATAGTATATCCAGTGAAAATATCCTTCAATCATGAAGAATAAATAAATATTTTCCCCAATAAAGAGGGACTTCATTAATGTCAGACCTGTAGTATAAGAAATGCTAAAGGGAGTTCTTCGACCTGAAAGTAAAGGATGTTAATGAGCAAGAAGAAATTATCTGAAGGTACAAAACTCACTGGTAATAGTAAGCACACAGAAAAACACAGAATGGTATAACACTATAATTGTTGTGTGTAGACTACTCTTGCCTTAAGCAGAAAGACTAAATGATGGGCCAACCAAAAATAATAACTACAACTTTTCAGGACATTGACAGTATAATAAAACATAAAGAGAAACAATAAGAAGTTAAAAGCAGGTAAACAAAGTTAAAGTGTTGAGTTTTTATGAGTTTACTTTTTACATTATATGTTTGTTTATCCAATCAGTGTTAAGTTGTTATCAGTTTAAAATATGGGTTATAAGAGAGTATTGGCCACCCTCATGGTACCCTCAAATCAAAAAAACATACAATAAATACACAGCAAATAAAAAGCAATAAATTAGAGCACACCATCAGGGAAAATCACCTTCACTAAAGGGAAGACAGAAAGAATAGAAAGAAGTAAGCGAAGACAACAAAACACCAGAAAACAAATAGCAAAATGCGTAAGTCCATACTAATCAATAACACTGAATGTAAATGGACTAAACTATCCAATCAAAAGAAATAGCGTAGCTGAATGGATGAAAAAACAAGACCCAGTGATCTGTGGCCTACAAGAAACACATTCCACTTATAAAGATACACATAGACTAAATATAAAGGGATGGGAAAAGATAGTCCCTGCCAATAGAAACCAAAAGAGAGCAAGAATAGCTATATTCATATCAGACAAAATAGATTTCAATACACAAGTTATAAAAAGAGGCAAAGAAGTTACTATATAATGATAAAGGGGTTGATTCCGCAAAAAGATATAACAAGTATAAATATATATACACCCAACACTGGAGCACTCAGATATTTAAAGTAAATATTATCAGAGCTAAAAAGGGAGAGATCCTAGTACAATAATAGCTAGAGACTTTAACACCCCACCTTCAGGAATGGACATATCTCCCAGACAGAAAATCAACAAAGAAACATCAAATTTAATCTGCACTATATATAAAAAAAGACCTAATAAATATTTACAGAACATATCCAATGGCTGCAGAATACACATACTCCTCCTCAGCATGGGGATCATTCTTAATGATAGATCATATGTTAAATCATCAAACAAGTCTTAAACCATTCAAAAAATTGAAATAATATCAAGCATTTTCTCTGAACACAATGGAATAAAGCTAGAAATCAATAACAAGGGGAATTTTAAACATTATATAAACACATGGAAATCAAACAATATGCTCCTGAATGACCAGTGTGTCAATAAAGAAATTAAAGAGGAAATTGAAAATTTCCTTGAAATAAATGATAATGGAAACCCAAAATACCAAAATCTATGGGATACAGTGAAAGCAGTACTAAAAGAGGAATTAATAGCCATAAATGCCTACATCAAAAAGGAAAAAAAAAAACTTCAAATAAATAACTCTAATGATGCATATTAAAGAACTATGAAGCAAGAGCAATCAAACCCAAAATTAGTAGAATAAAAGAAATAATAAAAATTATAGCAGAAATAAATTATTTTGAAAGGAAAAGAATAACATAAGAGATTAATGAAACAAAAGCTTGCTTTTGGAGAGGATAACCAAAATTGAAAAACCCTAGCCAGACTGAGAAAAAGATAAAAGATCAAAATAGATAAAATCAAAAGTGAAAAAGGAAACATTACAACTGACATGGCAGAAATTCAAAGGACCATTTGTGGCTACTATGAGCAACTATCAGCCAAAACATTGGAAATCTAGAAGAAATGAATAAATTCCTAGACACATACAACCTACCAAGAATAAACCATGAAGAAATTCAAAACATGAACAGACCAATAACAAGTAATGAGATTAAAGCCATAATAAAAAGTGTTCCCATAAAGAAGAGCCCAGGACCTGATAGCTTCACTGTTGAATTCTACAAAACACGCAAAGAAGAAGTAATCCTACTCAAACTTTTCCAAAAAAGTAGAGGAGGAGGGAATACTTTCAAACTCATTCTAGAAGGCCAGTATTACCCTGATATCAAAACCAAAGACACACAAAAAAGGAAACTATGAGCCATTATCTCTGATGAACATTGATGCAAAAATCCTCAACAAAATACTAGCAAATTGAATTCAATAGTATATTAAAAAAAAAATCACTCATCATGACCAAGTGGGATTTATCCCAGGGATATAGGGATGGTTCAACATATGGAAATCAATTAATGTAATGTATGATGTCAACAGAATGAAAGACAAAAACCACATGATCCTTTCAAATGATGCTGAAAAACTATTTGATACAGTTCAACATCCCTTTAGCACAAAACCCCCTAAAAACTGGGTATAGGCAGAACATACCTCAACATAATAAAGCCATAAATCACAGACACACAACTAGAGTCACACTAAATGGGAAAAAATTGAAAACTTCTCCTGTAAGATCTGGAACATCACAAGGATATCCACTTTTACTGTTATTCAACATTGTGTTGAAAGTCCTGGCTAGAGCAATCAATACACAAAAATCAATAAAATATCTATATGCCAGAGTCAACAATCTGAAAAAGAAATTAAAAAAGTAATTCCATTTATAGTAGCCACAAATGAAACTAAATACCTAGGAATTAACTTAACCAAAGAATTGAAAGATCTCTACAATAAAAACTACAAAACACTGATGAAAGAAATTGAAGAGGACACACTCAAAAATAAAAAGATATTCCATGTTTATAAACTGGAAGTATCAAAATTGTTAAAACGTCCATATTACCTAAAGCAATCTACAGATTCAATGTAATCCCTATCAAAATACTGATGACATTCTTGACAGAAATAGAAAAAAATACTAAAATTCCTATGGAATCAGAAAAGACCCAGAAGAGCTATCGCTATCCGGAGTAAAAAGAACAAAACTGGAGGAATCACATTGCCTGACTTCAAATTATGCTACAGAGCTACAGTACTAAAACAGCACAGTACTAGCATAAAAACAGACACATAGACCAATGACACAGATTAGATAAGCCAGTAACAAATCCACATACCTAAAGTAAACTCATTTTCAACAAATGTGCCAAGAACATACATTGGGGAAAAGATATTCTCTTCAATAAATGGTGCTTCGAAAACTGGATATCCATATATAGAAGAATGAAATGAGACCCATCTCTTTTGACCTACCCAAAAATCAAATCAAAATGGATTAGAAACTTAAATCTAAGATCTCAAACAATGAAACTACTACAAGGAAACACTGGGGAAACTATCTAGGATATTAGTCTGGGCACAAATTTCTTGAGTAATACCCCATAAGCACAGGCAACCAAGACAAAAATGGACAAATGGGATTACATCAAGTTAGAAAGCTTCTTCACACCAAAGAAAACAATCAACAAAGTGAAGAGACACCCCACAGAATGGAAGAAAATATTTGCAAACTACTCATCTGACAAGGAATTAATAAATACAAAATATAAGGAGCTGAAACAACTCCATACTGAAAAAATCTAATAACTTGATTTTAAAATGGGCAATAGATTTTAACAGACATTTCTCAAAAGAAGACATACAAATGGCAAACAGGCATATGAAAACATCATGGATCATCAGAGAAATGCAAATCAAAACCGCAACGAGATATCATCTCACCCCAGTTAAAATGGCTTTTATCCAAAACTCAGGCAATAACAAATGCTGGTGAGGACGTGAAGAAAAGGAAACTGTCATACAATATTGGTGACAACGTAAATTAGTACAAACACTATGGAGAACAGTTTGGAGTTTCCACAGAGAAACTAAAAATAGAGCTGCCATACTATCAAGCAATCCCACTGCTGTGTATATACTCAAAAGAGAATCTGTGTATCAAAGAGATATCTGCACTCCCATGTTTTTGCAGCACTGTTCACAGTAGCCAACATGTGGAAGCAACCTAAGTATCCATCAACATGGCGGCCCCCAGCCTTTTTGGCACCAGGGACCAGGTTTATAGAAGACAATTTTTCACAGACATGTTGGCAGGGGATGGTATCGGCATGAAACCATTTCACCACAGATCATTAGGCATTAGTTAGATTCTCATAAGAAGCGTGCAACCTAGATCCCTCACATGCACAGTTCACAATAGGATTCACACTCCTATGAGAATCTAATACCACCTGATGATCTGAGAGAAGGTAGAGCTCAGATGGTAATGCTCCTGCACCTGCCATTCACCTCCTACTGTGGTGGCCCAGTTCCTAACAGGCCACACAGATCAGTACCTGTCCACAGCCTGGGAGTGGGCACCCCTGCATCAATAGACAATTGGATAAAGAAAATGCAGTACTAATGAAAAATCGAGTGCTATTCAACCATAAAAAGAATGAGATTCTATCATTTGCAACATCATGGATAGAACTGGAGGTCATTATGTTAAGTGAAATAAGCCAGGCACTCACAGAAACACAAACATTGCATGTTCTCATTTATCTGTGGGATCTGAGCATCAATAGAATTGAACTCATGGAGATTAAGAATAGAAGGATGGTTATCAGAGGCTGGGAAAGGTACAGTGGGGATGGTTAATGGTTACAGAAAAGTAGTTAGAATAAATAAGACCTAGTATTTGATAGCACAACAAGGGGACTATAGTCAATAATAATCTAATTGTACCATTTTAAAATAACTAAAAGAGTATAATTGGATTGTTTTCCACGCAAGGGATAAATGCTTGAGGGGATAGATACCTCATTCTCCATGGTATTAGCATTACAGATTGCATGCCTGTACTGAAATATCTCATGTAACCCATAAATATATATACCTATTATTTACCCACGAAATTAAAAGTAAAAGATTTTTTAAATAAGAATAATAAAACAACAAGGAGATACCACCACATACCTTTCAGAATGGCCAAAATTCAAAACACTAACACCAAATGCTGGCAAAGATGGGGAGCAACAGGAACTCTCATTCATTGCTAGTGGAAATGTAAATTGGGACAGGCACCTTCAAAGATGGTTTATCAGTTTCTTATAAAAGTATATATTCTCTTACCATACAATCCAGCAAGTAAGCACCTTGTTATTTACCCAAGTGAGTTGAAACTACATCTACACAAAAACCTGGACACAGGTGTTTATAGCAGCTTTATTCATGCTTGACAAACCTTGGGAGCAACCAAGATGCCATTCTGTAGGTGAATGTATACATAAACTGTGATATATCCTGACAATGGGGTATTCAAATGACTAAAAAGAAAAGAGACTACAAAATATGGGAGGGTGAGAGGGGTTGAGGGTTGAAAAATTACATATTGGGTACAATGTTCACTATTCATGTAATGGGTACACTAAAAATCCAGACTTCACTACTAGGCATTATGTGCTTGTAAGAAATCTACACTTTCACCCTCTCTATAGATGACTTTTTTTAAGAAAAAAAAAAGAAATGGCTATCAAACATGAAAATACATAAAGAAACATAAATGCATATTACAAAGTAAAAGAAGCCAATCTGAAAATACTACATACTGTATGATTCAGACAATATGACATTCTGGAAGAGGCAACACTATGGAGACAGTAAAAAGATCAGTGGTTGCTAGCAGATGGAGTTAGGGAAGAGAGGTGAATAAGCAGAACACAGAGGGTTTTTAGGGCAGTGAAAATACTCTGTGTGATACTATAAGATGGATACATATCATACATTTTTCAAAACCTGGAGAATGTACACCACCAATAGTGAGTTACAATGTTAACTATATATTTGGGCTAACAGGCATATATCAATGTATATATGTCAATGTCTCAATTGCATGTAAACAAATGTACCATTAGAGTGAATGGTGTCAATAGTGGGAGAGATTGAGTGTGCTTGGGGACACCGGGTACATTAGAATGCTCTCTACTTTCTGCCAAATTTTGCTTTGAACCTAAAATTTCTATAAAAAATTAAGTTTATTAATTTTTAAAATATTAAAAATTTTTAATATTTTACAAATGTTAAAACACTGTTTCTTTAATTGCTTATCAAAATGCATGTTTCCAAAATCACAGATAATATTTAACAGCATTTGGGTTGCTCTTTCTAGCTTATAAAACACATTTGCATGCCTCATCTAACAATCGTCACAATAAGTAAAAAAAATCAAATTTATTCTCATTTTTTAAATTAATGAACTAAAGCATGGAATAGCATTTGTAAAATTTTGAGGTAATCACCACTATTAAAAATTAATTTTGTTAAAACAAGATGGAAATTATTATTTGCAGATTTGTAAAAGTATGCAGATTTGAGTTTCATTAATTCTAGACCCTCTTTCTACTACATAGGAAGCATTAATTATTAACACTCATTCTAAAGATGATTCTAAAACATAAATCTCAAATACCCATAAAGCGATAGATGGCACCCCATTTACAAATATGAAATAATTTCGTATATTATCACATTTGATCCTTTCATTGACTGTATGAAACAAGCAAGATTATTACTACACCCCTTTCCATAATGAGAGAATTAAGGCTAACATTATTTATTTGCCTAAGATCATGCAACTAATAAGTGGTAAAATCAGAACTCAGATTCATATTTTCTCACTACAAGTCTATACTCTCTCTTATTATCTATAGATGCACACAGATTACAGGACTCTTCATCTATGGCCTGATCTTGTTTGGTATAGAAAGTTTATCACATGTGCATAACTAACTTTAAAGAAAATAAACATCTAAAACTCACGGGAATTTTAATCACATTGATAACTTGCCTCTGAGACTTTGGCAAGACAGTAACAGGTCTAGGTTTTAAAAGTTGTTGTGAGTTTCAATTTAACTGTAGGCATTTTAAGAATTATAGGGCATAGACAATTTTTAAATCTTAGGCTTCTCTGATTTTTCCCATGTGGATTAGTACCAGAATTCAAACCGCATGCCTAAGCCCTTTTGCAAAAAATAAAAATAAAAGAATCTCTTACCAGGAAGAGAAAACAAAGTACATGTATTCCCTTTCCTTTAATATTCTACTGGGTATTTTATTTTTCTCTAATTAGTCCTACATTGTCTGGAATTACCTTTTCCTCTTTGTTCACTAGAGAACCTTGAATTTAAATTTTGACTCTGTTACTTATTATCTACATGTGCTAGGAAAGTTAATTAACAAGAGATGAGGATAATATAGATACCATAGAGGTTTCGTGATGAGTAAAGAAGTAACGTATTTTAAATATCTAGTACAGAGGCTGGTGTACTGAAACTTTAATTAATCCTACTTTCCTCTTTCTTTCCTAATATTCGAGATTAGAAAAAAAAGCGTTTTCTACATGTATTTATTCTCAAATTAAGGAGTGTAAGAATCACATGGAATTTGTAAAAAAGACAAATTTCAGGAAAATAAAAACCAAAAATTTCGATGCAGTAAATCTAACATAAGGCCAGGAAATTTTCATTTATGCCAAGCAATTTAGGTGATTCTCGTGAAGGTGATTCTCAACCTAGGTGATTCTAAATGTTACTTTAAAATATGATAAATAACTCAGAAAACATAGTAAACAAAGCAACAAGGGAATGAACATGGTAAACTTGAAAATATCTATTTACAATAAAAGAAAGCAATAATTGAGATAAAGAGGAACAAAGAAGATACAAGGTGTATAGAAAATAGCAAAATATCAGACACATATATTACCTTTTCAATAATTGCATTAAATATAAATGGATAAAACACTCCAACCAAAAGGCATATATTAGCAGAATGGATTTTTTTTAAAGGATCCAACAACATGCATATGCCTACAAGAAATACACTTAGACTTAAAAACACAAATAAGTTGAAAGTAAAAGCATAGAAAAAAGACACACCATGCAAACAGTAACTACAAGAGAGCTGCAGTGGTTACACTAGTATCAGACAAAATAGATTTTGAGACAATTGTTATTAGAGACATAAAGGACATTTTACAATAATAAAAGAATCAATCCATCAGGAAGACATAATAATTATAAACCTACATGTGCCTAACAACAGAGCCTCAAAATACATGAAGCAAAATCTTACAGAAAAGGTGGGAGAAACAGACAATTCAACAATATCAACTGGAGACTAAAATCAACCTTCCAGACTCTGCAATCCCTCCCTCATGTAGTCACCATAAAATGAGTCAGGAAATTAACTTCTGAATCCAGGTCTTAATCAGACTCTGAGCATTCACGCAAAGGTAGTGCCCATGTTTGTCTATAGTGTATGTGGGTTAGTCCTTAGAAATAATGTGGTGGGTTGCATCATCTCATTCTTATTACCATTCATACATTTCTGCAGGAAAAATTTTTTAAACTGAAGATTTAAATAATAGGTATTTAGAATTTTTTTAAAAATTTAATTAGCTTTCCACCCTTCACTCAACAGCTATTCAGTGACATTAACTGCTCCTTTGGATTTTCTGTTAACACTGTTCAGTCAGATTCAGGAATAGTTTTATGCTATCACTGTATGTGGTTCAGAGAGTTATTGTGATCATTGTTAATTTTCAAATGACCTTTCCTGTTGTCTCAATGGCTATAAACTTTCTATCTCAGTATGAAATGCTCAGTTATGAATTTATATCAGAAAACTTATTCATCACTTGACATTTTTTCCTTGAATTAAAAAATATCTTCAGGTGACAACATTGGAAAAACACTTCTAGACATTGGCATAGGCAAGGATTTCATGACCAAGAACCCAAAAGCAAATACAACAAAAATAAAGATAAATAGTTAAACTAATTAAACTTAAGAGCTCTCGTACAGCAAAAGGAACACTCAGCAGAATAAACAGACAACACACAGAGGGGGAGAAAATCTTCACGGTCTATACATCTGACAAAGGACTAATATCCAGAATCTACAACGAACTCAAACAAATCAGATAGAAAAAAGAATCCCATCAAAAAGTGGGCTAAGAGTTCTGATAAGCACATGGACCTTGTAGCTTGTCCTCTTGAAACTGCTGTGAGACCACCATGATGAAAGGAAGTTAGTCTAGCTTCCAGGAGGAAAGGCCACATAAAAGAGAGGAGAGATGCCTTAGACCACAGTTAGCACCAACAGCCAGATACGTGAGTAAATCCATCTTAAACCATGCAGGCTTTCCAGCCGTAATACGAACACAACCACAGGAATGATCCCAAGAAAGAACAGTGGTAGAATCATCTAGACAACTCATAGATTGATGAGAAATAATAAATCATTCTTTACTGCAGCCCCTCAGTTTGGGGTGGTTTGCTAATCAACAAAAGCTAACAGAGACACCATCCTTTCTTATCTATGTTGACAAACCTACTTTAGCCTCGCCAAGTCTCTTCTGGGTTTTGGAAATAGCAAACTAACTGATTTCTGTAACTCTCACACTTCCCCTTTGAATTTGTCCAAAAGCTGTCATCTTTATTACATTCATATATCTTATATTATTTCTATACTAAGAAATTTTCAATAAGAACATCATTGTGAATAACAGCCCAAATCATTCATGCCTTTTATATTATCTGCCCAATTTACTATTTCAGCCTCATTCTCACCCCATCTACCATCCTATATTCTGTAGAACTTTGCACATTTTCACTGCAGCACTTACCATCTATTTACATAACACTTACGTATTTGTTATATTTGTTTCACTATCTATAGTACGCTACAGGTTACTACAGTACCTAAAACAAAGTAGACTTTAAATAACTGACTGTTGTATGAATGCTTTACTATGACCAGGATACTTTTTTTTATATTGTTTCATTTGAACTTCAGTCTTGAAAATAAGACAATTTTATGTCCATTTTACAGATGAGGAAACAGAGTCAAAATAGTTATGAGCCCTACTCAAGTCTCAGAATACTAGTATACTTAGAACACTTAAATAAAAGTGTGGTTATCTGATTCCTAGCAGAGTACACTTTGCCTTAATTAGATACTCTTCATTTTCAAAACACTGTGTATTTGCAAACTTTGCAAAAGAAAATTTAAATATTTGGCCAAAATTCAATGTTTTCAGTATTGTATAATTCTGCATAATATTTATTTGATTTCACTTTATAATATTCACTTCTTTCCTTTAGTCTAATATAAATTTGCATGGTAACGAAATTGTTCATTTATGCTTCTTATCATGATCTGTTCTTAAATAGACCAACCCCCTCTCCAATATCTTCAGAGAAAGCTTACCTTTACAGTCGGCTCTGCCTGGTAAAATCAACATATTTAATCTTCATGTGTAACAGTTGGCTGAAAGCCAATAGAATCAAAAGGGCAAGTCTGAGCAAGGGAGAAAACAGGCAAGAGTAGATGAGCACAGGGGTAAAACATCCCTTCAATAGATGCAGTAGAAAGTATATTTCATTTTGTAGGGCATCAGTAATTTCTGATGGGTTCAGTCACCAAGGGCTTCTCACATTTACCTGATTATCACCTTGAATATTTTACTTAATTTCTCTACATCTTAAATAACTTGTTTGAAAAATAAAAGTAACGTTGCTTCACAAGGTTGTTGGGGGTTTGGCTGAAATATTGTATACATAGAGCACATTGTACCATGTCCGGCATATAGCAAGAAAGCAATAAAGTATAATAATTACAATTGTTTTTATGTTAGATAGTGAAAGATTTTTCATGGTAGAGTAATTGCTTATGAGCAATACTGGAGTTTTGAAATTACACCCCCAAATTAAAGCTGTTTTGTCAAATGTAATAATATTTTATTAGAATGTTGGTGTTATCCTATGTTAAGACTGGGAGGAAGATACTGGGCAGATTGTGTAATGTGCTCGTGGATATACCAATCATATAGCAAGATGAATGAAACTACTATGATTGATTTGGACAATACCAATTCACTCCCTACAATTTGGAAGACGCACAAGCTTCCTTAAGGAATCTAACCACTCTAATACCACGAAAAGAACAGGAGTTCTATTAGTATTGGGGAAATAGCTGCCGGTAACAAAACAAAGTGTTCACCCCACTTGTCTTACATCTTTTCTCCCCCTGCCCATCTTGCTTTCACTCTTCAACTCACTTCAAAATGACAACTGTCCCTCTTGTTCTTGAAGTCCCCATTGACTCCCATATTGTCAAACGTGATTAATAGTTTTTTAGCTCTCATCTTCTCTGACCTTCCAGGAGCACATAACACAATTGATTACTCACACCTAGAAATACTCTTTTGATCTATATGATGTAAAACACTTCTGATTTTCTTATCTAGCATCTCCTTCCCTTTCTTTAAATAATCTTTCTTTTCCGTCTGACCTGATGTGACTCAGAACTTTCATTTTTTTCTCCCTAGCATCTATATGCCAATAACTTTAAAATTATATCTCTAGCTTACATTTCCAGACCCATACGTGTTCAATTCCTTACTTGACCTAGTCACTTGATCATCTCACTCGCATAACAAAATGAACATTTCCAAAACTGAACTTTTTATTTTCTCCCCAATTGTTATCCTTCAGTCTCATATTATTTTGATAAATGAGACTCCTTCACTCTCCATCTCTCTCTCTCTCTCTCTCTCTCTCTCTCTCACACACACACACACACACACACACACACACACACCCCTATTTACTCAAGCCAAAAATCTGGGCATATCTTGATATAGCTCTCTCTTATCCCAACATTCAACATATTACTAAGATCCACTAATTTTCTCTTCAGAATACCCCAAGTCCATCCATTACTGTCCCTGTTCATCACCAGCATGCCAGTCCAAACTGTTCCAACTCTTTCACCTAGGATAATGCAATTTTCTCCAAAGAATGTCTGTTTTCTTCCACTTTTACCTCAATCCAATCGGATGTTTATTTTGCAGCCAATGTGGGTTGGTTTTTTTGTTTCTTTTTCGTTTTTTGTTTTTGAGATAGGGTCTGGCTCTGTTGCCCAGGCTGGAATACAGTGGCACGATCTCAGATCACTGCAACCTGAAACTTCTGAGTTCAATGGGTCCTCCTGCCTCAGCCTCCCAAGTAGATGGGACTAGAGGCGTGCACCACCATGACCAGCTAACTTGTATTATTTTATAATAGGGATGGGGTTTCACTATGTTGCCCAGGCTGGTTTTGAACTCCTGGGCTCAAGCGATCCACCTGCCTCAGTCTCCCTAAGTGCTGGGTTTATAGGTATGAGCCACAGATCCTGCCCCAATGTGGTCTTTTAAATATATAGATGAAATGTTGTCACTTTCCTGCTTAAAATTTTTCTATGACCTTCCATTGCACTAAAAAGAGACTCGAATAACTTAGTGTGGCCCATAGGGGCTGTCATGATATAGCCCGTCCATGTCTATCTCTTCAATTTCATCTCATATTATACGGGCCCCATTAACTACTTAGCCATCCTGGCCTTTTAGTTTCTGGAACATGTCACACTCTTTTCCAACTGCAAGACCTTTATCATGCTATTCTCTAGATTGCTGTCTATACACAGCCTGCCTCCCACATCCAAATTGCACAAACTCTGATTTGAACTCCTATTCATCCTTCATAAAGATCTTTTCTGATTGTCTCAACTAAAGGAGTTGTCTCTGTGATCTTTCTTACAGTCTTGTTCTTTTCCTTCACAGCACTGACCACAAACTGGAATTTTAAAATGTATTTTAATTTTACAAATAAATTACAAATGTGTAATTATTAAAAACTTTTTCAGCCGAGTGCCGGTGGCCCATGCATGTAATCCCAGCAGTTCGGGAAAACAAGGCAAGAGGATCACTTAAAGCAACCCACAGCCCACATGCTGCATGCAGCCCAGGATGGCTTTGAATGCAGCCCAACACAAATTCATAAACTTTCTTAAAACATTTTGAGTTTTTTTTGTGATTTTCTTTGTTTAGTCATCAGCTATCATTAGCATATTTCATGTGAGGCCCAAGAGAATTCTTCTTCCAACGTGGCCCAGAGAAGCCAAAAGATCGGACACCCCTAGCTTAAAGCCAGGACTTCAAGACCAGCCTAGGCAACAAAACAGAGACCCCATTTCTACAAAAACACTTTTAAAAATCAGCATGATGGCCTGTGCCTGTAGTTTCAGCTATTCCCTACTCAGGAGGCTGAGGCGGGAGGATCTCATGAACCCAGAAGATCCAAGCCTGCAGTAAGCTATGATCTTGCCATTGCTCTCCAGCTTGTGTGAGAGGATGAGACTGTTTTTTAAAAAAAACTGTGGCTAGGCACAGTGGCTCACACCTGTAATCCCAGCACTTTGGGAGGCTGAGGTGGGCGGATCACAAGGTCAAGAGATTGAGACCATCCTGGCCAACATGGTAAAACCCCATCTCTACTAAAAAAATACAAAAATTAGCTGGGTGTGGTGGCGTGCACCCATAGTCCCAGCTACTCAGGAGGCTGAGACAGGAGAATTGCTTGAACCCGGGAGGCGGAGGTTGCAGTGAGCCGAGATCGCGCCAATGCACTCCAGCCTGGTGCCTGGTGACAGAGTGAGACTCCGTCTAAAAAAAAAAATTGTTTTTGCCATCTGGTTAAAACCAGGTGTAATTTAGAGTATTTGTTAGTTTAATTACCCACATGTATATATGCTTTACTAGATGCTTGAAATCCATCTTCCTTTGGAGGTATCACTATAAGCACACATACACATACACATACACATACACATACACATACACATACACACACACACACATACACACACATACACATACACAGAAACACTCGAGGATGCAGAAGTCACTCTATAATTTTAGGGAACTCATGAAATTAAATATTTCATATACATCATCAAGGTATTATAACTGCCACTTTAATCCAATAGAATTCAGTCCTTGCTAAAAGTTATCTCATTCTTACTAAAAAATAGATATAAGAAAAAATATATAAATTCAATTACATTCAACTTCAAGTTTCACTGTCAATAATGAGTCAGAAATCTTTACTATCACTAAATTGGCATATTTGAATAAGTATATGCCAATAAAATACCAATTGACTTTATGGACGTCTATCTTGTTCTTGATTTTAATTTATTAGAATGTACCAATTGGCCTACATCTATTATTTTATGGGAAATGGTATCAGTAACATTTTTATCTTCAACATCCCAAATCGGAAATCCCCATTAGTGTAATAAATCATGTATTTGGCAGGGAATTGGCAAGCCATCTTAATCAGAAAACTTCCTGGCTGACAATCACACAAAATTGAGACCATAAAGCATATCTTAAATGTTTCAGCAGTTGGATTTTCCTAAATACTTCTTTTAAGTTCTTTCTGAACAGCTTGCACAGAGATCAAAACATGCTAATTTCATCACTGCTAGCCAAAATCATTAAAGAACCCTATAAAAGCATAAGGATACACTTTACTAACTTATAAACAAACTGTTTCATGGTTTTATTGAAGAGTCAATGAAAGATTTTCCTCATTTGTAAAATGAAGAGATTGAATGAGATGATAGCTAAGATATCTTCAAGCACTAAAAATTCTAATATTTGTGATTTTAGAATAAATAGTACATATTTTTCATTTCTCAGAAGGAAAAGTAACAGTATATATTAGTCCCATGTTTTACCATATTTCTTTTTACTTTGGATTTATCAATGTTTACTGTATCAAACTGGTGTAGTAGGAGACCTGGGGTCATTTTTGCCTCTCTGAGGGTTGGAAATACAAAACAGTAACTCATGACCACTTCTTAGCTTTAAAAAGAAGCTAGTTTGAAGGACTTTCACCATCCCTCTATACTCTTCTTCTATATTTCCCTCTCCACTCCAATTCTAGTAAACATATATACACATACCCTACCACCACCCCTACCGCCACCACCAGATGTCCATTATGGACATAAGCATTTCTAATCTATTAAGGACAGCAGACAGCATCCTCCAGAAACCATAAACACAGCCCTTCTCAGAATCCATATCAGATGTCTCACTTGACAGCTTAGCTAAAGCTTCTGCCCTGGGAAGGCACTTTGCTCAGATCCTTATTCACAGCCCTTGGAGATGGCACTAAAAGAGTAACAGAGTTAAAATAAAATCAAGCCAAAGAGATTTCAAGACTGTTTGTCAGGATCAAGTTGTGCCCTACCACTTGAGCCATCAGATCTTCTTATATTAGAGGTATCAGTGGTAGGGAAAGACACTAGTGGAATTGATGTGAAGTCCCAGTGGGAAAATCACAACACAGGCTCCTGGGATACTAGAGCAAAGTCACACAGCTTGCAATGGAGAACGTACATGTTTTGGAATGCAACTCGTGGCATGTTACTGAGCCATCATACAAACTGACAGCCAGACTATGGGACATGATGTGGCTAGAATTTCCCATCTTGAGCTTGATCCTGTCGTATCCACCAGCTCAGCTAGGTTCAGACCACAGGTCATGCACCACTGTTGTGCCAACACCTCTTCCTCTTCTCACTCCCATAGCCCAGAAGGGAAATCCCTGAGGACTAATTGATAGCTGATCAAAGCAACCAAGACTGCTTTACAGACAAGTCATCTCAGTATACAGATGCAAGGCACTACAGCCTAACTCAGAGACAATTATTTCAATTTGCAGAGTTTGGGGCAGTACATCTGCCATCCACTTTGTGTAATAAAAGAAGTAGTCTGAGATTAGAACATATAAGGACTCCTGGGTAGTGGCGAATGGAATGGCTAGCTGGTCAAAATCCTAGAAAAAACAAAGATTGGAAGATCAAAGACAAAACAGCCTGGTAGAAAGGAATACAGTCGGCCCTCTGTATCTGAGGGTTCTACATCTGTGGATTCAAACAACCATGGATCAAAACTGTTGAGGGAAAAAAAATCCCACAACTTTCCAAAAATAAAATTTGAATTTTGTCACGCAGTGAGTAGTAGGTTGAATCCACTCAAACAAAGTAAGGTATAGGCATTGTGTTAGGTACTGTAAATAATCCAAACATGTTTTAAAGTACACAGGAAAATGTGCATAGGTTGTATGCAAATATTATGCCATTTTATAAAAGAGACTTGAGCATCCACAGATTTTGGTATCTGTGGGGATCCTGGAACAAATCTCCCATGGATACCAAGTATTACTATATGTACGGATAAATAGGAATGGGCATAAAGTGGGAAAATCTTCATATTAAAGGTTAACTCCAATCCAAGAGCTCCCACCATGGAAGAGGCACTTAACAACGAAACAGGTAAAATGCCTCAGCCGGTTGACGCTAGCCAGCCTGACTCTGGCAATTGCAGTGCTGGAACAATAGATGCATAAAAAAGTGGTCATGGTGATAGAGACAGAGGTTAGACATCAGCACAGCAGCATGGGCTGCTCATTTTCCTGATGAATCTAACTACTGCCGCCTCTGAATGTCCAATGTGCTCGCAACAGAAAACAGTGCTAAGTCCATGATGTGTGATTATTCCTCAAGAACACTATCTAGCCACTTGATCACAAGTTGTCTACACTGGGTCCCTTCCATCCTAAAAAGCTCTGTGATTTATTCTGATCAATCACAGAAGGAATAGACCTTCTGGGTATGGATTTGCCTTTCTTGCCCACAGAGTGCCTATTCCATCTGCCCAGGGTCCCACATACAGCAGAATGGATATGGGAGCAGGCCCATAACAGAGGAATGCATCAGTTATAACAAGTTCTAACCCATCTAGAAGCTGCCATCCTGATAGAATGTTTAACCTGGTGACAGGATCATGGAAATACCAGCTCAGAAGTGATACTTTACAAAAGTGATGCAACATCCTCCAGAATGCAGCATATACCATGGTTCAAAGATTTCTATGTTGTGCAGTGTCCCCAGTAAGAAGGAATTGAGAAATGCAGGGAGACGTATCCATGTTTGCATCACTCTAAGTATCACTTGTGGAATATATACATCTGCCCCTTCAATCCCGCAGCATTGAAGGTCCTGGTCCCCAAAGGAGAATACTTCTTCTAGTGGACACAGCAAAAGTCCCATTAAGCTGTAACTATGGCTGCTCTTGGCACTGCGTTTTCCTTGTGTCCAGGAACCAGAAAGAAAGAAGAGGAAATAGTCATCTTGACAGAGGCAATAAGTCTTGATCATCAGGAAGGAATGGGCTGCTATTATATCATTGGAATATGGACACATACATGCAGAACACGTGTGAGCATCCTTAAAGTTTCCCTGAAAATTGTGAAAGCAAATAGACAAATTAAGCAACCCCAGTGACAAGGGACTTAAAGTCCTTAATGTTAGAGTCTGATGCTCACCCCTTAAAGTCACCCAGAGCAGCAGAGGGCTAAGAGAGAGGGCTAGTCTAGATTGGGTCATGCTATGGGGAGGCAACAAGTATCATTTACAGCTCTGAGACCAGGTTTACCAACCACTAACATTTGTCCCACCACTCCTCCTCTTCTAAGTTTCCTCCAGAAAAAGAAGTCTAATGGAATCCTCGAAGAGTGTTTTCCAAATATTTATGAGAATGTGGATCTGAGCAACAAGGGGTAGACTATAATGGAGACGTGCTACCTACTTTCCTCTGCAAGAAAGGGTTTATTGGCCCAACTGTCCAAGTGATGTCAGCCCCTTCAGGAACTGCCTGCACTTTTTGGGGTGACCCATATCCATCAATGGATGCAAGCATGGGTAAAAGTTTTCAGCCAATTCAGCCTAGGGAGTTAGAGCCATTTTAGTTCAAGAGCTCATTGTCAAGACTATCAAGCTTGATGTCATGTCTGGATCACAAATCAACTTCTTCTGTCCCCTCTTATGTTTTTGCCTTTGCTTCCACAATTGTGGATCCCAAAAGCATTGCTTAATAAACATTGTCTACTCTTTATTGTCTCAGAGTGTAAAAGGACCTGGCCAGGCACAGTGGCTCATGCCTGTAATCCCAGCACTTTGGGAGGCCAAGGCAGGTGGATCACCTGAGATCAGGCGTTCAAGACTAGCTTGGCCAACATTGTGAAACCCCAAGTCTACTAAAAATACAAAAATTAGCAGAGCGTGGTGGCGGGCACTTGTAGTCCTAGCTACTTGGGAGGCTGAAACAGGAGAATCGCTTGAACCCAGGAAGTGGAGGTTGCAGTGATCCAAGATTGCGCCCCTGCACTCCAGCCTGGGCAAGAGAGCGAGACTCCACCTCGAAAAGTAAGAATAATAAGAAGAAGAGTGTAAAAGGACCCAAACTGGATTATTTTTTCTGAATGAGACTCAGGGCAGAGAATGAGCCACGGGAGACCACAGAGTATAGCTCAAGACATTTTCACAACTCTGTACAAGCATTTCTAGTATATGTTTTAAAATTACTCCTAGGTTTGTACTTTTAGCGCTATGATAATTGAAGTGGCATGTATACAAATTTTCAAATATCTTTAGCTGATATGTATAGAAAATGTACATTATATATTTTTAAATTCTAAAAATTTCACAGGTAAAAATTATCTCAAAATGGAACATTGATCTCAGTGTATGAGTTAAAACTAGAAAAACTTCAAGAAGAAAGCATAGAAGAAATTCGTAGTAACTTTGGGTTTAACAAAGATTTCTTAAATACAAAACAAACAGCATGAGCAAAAAAAAAATCAATAAATTCGACTTCATCTAATTTTAAGTTCTGCTCAGTGAAACACACTGTCAATTTTTAAAAAATAAGCCACAGACCGGGAGAAAATATTTTTTAAATCTATATTCGAAAAAGTCTTTGCATACATAAATAATTCTCAGAAATCAATGATAAAATAAATAGCCCAATAAATATGAGCAAAGCATCTGAACTGTTGCTTTACCAAAGAATATGTACAGATGGCAAATACAAGCTCATGAAAATATGTTCAATGCCATTAGTCACTAAGGAATGTAATTAATTAAATTAAAATTCATTTTAAATGAAAATCATCTGCAAATTAAAACTACATAAGATACTAGAATTTCTAAAACCAAAAATACAGTTCATACAAAGCATTGATGAGGATGTGAGACAACTAGAACTCTTAACCAATGTTATTTTAAATGTAAAATAGAACAATTGCTTTGGAAAACCAGCTGGGAGTTCATTATTAATACAACTCAGCAATTTTACTCATAGAAATTTATCCAAGAGAATTGAAAACATGTTCATAACAGTTTCATTCATAATAGACCTAAACTGGAAACAACCAAATGTCCATCAATGGTCAAATGGAAAAACAAATTGTGGTATATCCTTACAATGGAACAGAACTCAGCAATAAAAAGGATGATACCTCTGATACATGCCACGATATGAATAAATCTCAGAAACAATAAGAGCTCATAGTGAATAATTCCATCTATACTAAATTTTAGAAAATAAAAGCTAATCTGTAGTGACAATAAGTAGGTCAGTGGTTTCCTCTGGCTGTGGGTCAAGGTTGGGGGTGAACAAAATGGATAATGACTCACAATTAGACAAGGGGGAACATTGTGGCTTGCTGGAAATATTCTGTATGGTGAATGTGGAGGTGGTTACACAGGTGTGTATATTTTTTGAAAGTCATAAATTACATTTAAAATCTTCGAGTTATTCTATGTAGATTATAACTCAAAGTTTTTTAAAAGAAGAATGTTGAATTTTTTTAAAGAAGGGGTAGCAAACAAAATGTAAACAGAGACTTGAACACATATTTGTATATTCACGTTCATGGCAACTTTGCACAATAGTCAAACAGTAGAAATAACCCACATGACCCTCAACAGATGAACAGATAAACAATGTGGTGTGTAAATACAATGAAATATTGTTCATCCTTAACAAGGGATGAAATTCGGACACATGTCACAACATGGATGACCTTTAAAAACATAATGCTAAATAAAATAAGCAGTCACAAAAGGACAAATATTGGATGGCTCTATTTACATGAGTTTCCTAGAGTAGCCAAATAAATTCATAGAATGATGTTTACTGGGGGCTAGCGAGAGAAGGAAATGGGGAGTTAGTAACTAATAGGTAAAGAGTTTCAGTAACTAATGAGAACAGAGGAAGATGAAAACATTCTGGAAATGGACGGTGATGAAGGTTGCAAAACAATGTGAGTGTACTTAATGCCACAGAACTGTTGATATGGTTTGGCTGTGTCCCACCCAAGTCCCTTGAATGATAGCTCCCACAATTCCATGTTGTGGGAGAGACCTGGTGGGAGGTCACTGAATCATGGGGGTGGGTTTTTCCTGTGCTATTCTCATGATAGTGAGTAAGTCTCCCCTCTCCATAAAGGGGAGGTTCCCTGCACAAGTTCTTTTCTCTTGTCTGCCGCCATGTAAGACACACCTTTCACCTTTCACCATGATTGTGAGGTCTCCTCAGCCATATAGAACTGCGAGTCTATTAAACTTCTTTCTTTTGTAAATTACCCAGTCTTGGGCATGTCTTTATTAGCAGCATGAAAATGGACTAATACAACTGTACACTTAAAAATTGTTGAAATGGTAAATGTTATGCTACATGTATTTTAGCAAAATAGAAAAGGAGGAGTAGTAAATACAATATGTGAGAGGGAAAGTGGATATCCCAATTAAATGAATGCTTTATTTCATGGGTAGGGAAAGCATGGAGACCCACAGAAGCTGATTTGCAAGGAATAGTGGCGCAATCCTGGCTGAAAACACAAAACATGTAAACAAAGGATCAAGGAGATTTGAAAGGAGGAACTTCAAATACCTACTGGTCTGATCAACAGGATAGGTGAACCCAATGACCTGATTATCACCTTTAGAAATTTGCATCTTAAGTCTGCTCCCAGAGGGAATACATTTCCACCTCCCCAAAGCTTTTAATGGAAGCATGAATTTCATGAGAAATTGCTGCAAAACTGGCTAAATGGAAAGATTTGGATTTAGATTTGATGCACTGTCTGCACAATAATTTCCCTGTAGCCTAAGACAAAGGGGTCATTAGATTTTGGGCTAATATGACCGCAAATTCATAAGAGGAACACTGGCAAGTTGCTAAGATTCAGAGGAGATCAATAGGACACAAGAATCAGCTAAACTTGCAGGCACTGCAGCCATGGCAACAACCTTGGCAAATCCTCCATACAGATAGTAACAAACCACTTCAAAATCACTGGGAGTGGAGCCAAGAGAGGGAACACTGAGACAAGGACTTCGTAAATCTTAAGGATAAACTCCTCTCCACACAAGAAAAACAAAGACAGCATCTAAAGCATTTTCTTTGATTTTTTTCTGATCTCTCTGAATTTAAGAAGCCTGGCCTCAAAGTCTGGAGAATCAAGCCCAGTCTCCCAAATGGAAGGACAAATTATCCCAAAGTTCTTAACATGCAGGTCCATGAAACATCAATTCTGTCTAGAGAGACCCTACACCTTGTGACCTGCTTTGAATGAAGGACAATATTCAAGAATATCAGGAAATTTCAGACACAGGATCAAAGATAACATCAATTCTAGGAAGCTTGACTACAAGGAGAGAAATTCTTTTGACTATTGAAGGATGTAGAAAAAAAGTAGCTGAAGTTGCTGGGTTATGAAAATTGCTGGACATAGAGAGCCAAAGAAATTTTCCTGGGGTGGCATCTCCTTACTATGAATGTGTAATTGCAAGGAATTCATTGCAATTTTAGGAAAGGTAAGAAACTTCTTAAAAAATTAAAGAGTAGGAGACTAACAATTGGCATGCCAAAAGGGAATCTCAGAGCAGCCCAGTATTACCACAATTGTAAATATGAAATAGTACCAAGTTTCATTAGAAGTACATTAAATCATATAATAGGCATAGATGTTAAAGAATTATTCCTTTATTGTACTACTACAGCGATAAACTCTCCAACACTGTGTTATAATCTAATAAAGTAAAATTTAAACAGGAGTCTTGCCCTAATTCAAGGAGAAATTTCATTCCTTTCATAAATATCATATTAATCAGCAGTCAGAAATAATTACAACTGAATCTCTGTCTTTCCTCATTAATTCAATGAAAAAATGCTGGAACAATTTAACAGGAAAAAAATTCAAGGGCCCTTCACCAAACAATAACTTTTATGAGAGTAGCATTATTTGGCGCACACAAATTATACACTGAGTGAGACAAAAATTTTATCCTTGAGCTCTACATTACCAAACAGAAGGCAAAGAAATCTAGTGGCATGTGTGGATATTGATATATCAGGTTGTTAGGCTGTAGGCTCATCATTTGATTACTCAGAATCTTGAACAACAAAATGCCTTAAAGCTTGCATAAGCAACTTTCTGACCTCTCTGCCCTTGATGTGGAACCATCAGCATGTCACTAATCAAATGACAAAGCTGTCAAATCTGCCAAATAGTGTTCTCATTTTGAAAGTCAACTGCCAGCCACTTACCGTGCCATGGTTAAAACAGCAATTCATAAAGAGAATATCAAGTCCTTTGCTGCCACCATGAATTGGATTATATCTGAAACCTCATTACTCTCAAGGAGGAATGAGCAAATGACATTTCCATTGTTAAATGGAAACAGTACCATCAAGAGAGAGTAAGTTCATCTCCAAAGAGATGGGAAGCCATCACAGATTGTGCTGCCCTGCTGGAGACCAGTCCTTGGAAGGACATCCTTACTGATTCCAAAGGTACATTGATTCTAAGAAACACTATCCTTGACCTCTGCACTTTTCACTCTAATACATCTCCAAGACCATTATTTCAAACAGTATAAGTTATAACTACTCAAATCCCAGCTTCAGGGCAAACAAAATGATTGGAAGTAGAGTCTTACTCAAAAAACTATTTACCTTCTCAGTAATTGCTCCTTTCATGGTACCACATCTCATAACTCAGGCCCCATGGCGAACAAGATGAGGTAACACTGAGTCTCAGACATACTTGGCCATATTCACCACCATGAAGAGATCTGATGTAATAGAGAATGATTAGCCAAAATGTAAAAGGAGCTTTATAGGCTGAGGAACCTGGAAATACTAAGTATTTTGCCAAAAAGAGACAAAGGAACTTTAAATTTTTTGTTTTTATTTTTTAATTATACTTTAAGTTCTGGGATACATGTGGAGAATGTGTGGGTCTGTTATATAGGCATATATGTGCCATGGTGGTTTGATGCATCCATTAACCTGTCATCCACATTAGGTGTTTCTCCTAATGCTAAGTCCTGAGTCCTTCTTCATTAAAACACTGGAGAGAAAGTAGTAGAGCTGACTTATTTACTGAATTGGAACAGAGAGTAATGGTTCATTGGGGAAAAAATTAGTTGGTTAAAATAGTAAAAAGAAATACATGGTTCTGAGGGTTTTTTTTTTTAATATTTTAACCATGTTGGGGAAGATGCTGTTGATAAAAGAAGGACAGATATTGTTTCTGAATGCCAGATGTGTTCAAATAAATATTTAAATACCTCTCTGTTTGTCTATTATTGGTGTATAGGAATGCTTGTGACTTTTCTTTTTTCTTTCTTTTTTTTTTTTTTTTTTTTGAGATGGAGTCTCACTCTGTCACCCAAGCTGGAGTACAGTGCACAATCTCGGCTCACTGCAATCTCCACCTCCTGGTCCAAGTGATTCTCCTGCCTCAGCCTCTCGAGTAGCTGGGACGACAGGTGCATGCCACCACACCCAGCTAATTTTTTGTGTTTTTAGTATAGATAGGGTTTGACCGTGTTAGCCAGGATGATCTCAATCTCCTGACCTCGTGATCTGCCTGCCTTGGCCTCCCAAAGTGCTAGGATTACAGGTGTAAGCCACTGCACCCAGCAATGTTTGTGATTTTTGCACATCAATTTCGTATCCTGAGACTTTGCTGAAGTTGCTTATCAGCTTAAGGAGTTTTTGGCCAGAGATGATGGGGTTTTCTAAATATACAATCATGTCATCTGCAAACGGAGATAATTTGACTTCCTCTCTTCCTATTTGAATACACTTTATTTCTTTTTCTTGCCTGATTGCTCTGGCCAGAACTTCCAATACTATGTTGAATAGGAGTGGTGAGAGAGGGCATCCTTGTTTTGTGCTGGTTTTCAAAGGGAATGCTTCCAGCTTTTACTCATTCAGTATGATGCTGGCTGTGGGTTTGTCATAAACAGCTCATTATTTTGAGATACGTGAATGTTTTTAGTATGAAGAGGTGTTGAATTTTATTGAAGGCCTTTTCTGCATTTACTGAGATAATCATGTGGTTTTTGTCATTGGTTCTGTTTATGTGATGGATTACATTTATTGATTTGCATATGTTGAACCAGCCTTGCATCCCAGGAATAAAGCTGACTTGATAGTGGTGGATAAGCTTTTTAATGTGCTGCTGGATTTAGTATGCCAATATTTTATGGAGGATTTTCACATCAACATTCATCAGGGATATTGGCATGAAATTTTCTTTTTTTATTGTGTCTGCCAGGTTTTGGTATCAGGATGATGCTGGCCTCATAAAATGAGTTCAGGAGGAGTCCCTTCTTTTCTATTGTTTGGAATAGTTTTAGCAGGAATGGTACCAGCCCTTCTTTGTAGAATTTGGCTGTGAATCCATTTGGTCCTGGGCTATTTTCAGTTGGTAGGCTATTAATTACTGCCTCAATTTCAGTATTTGTTATTGATCTATTCAGGGATTTGACTTTTTCTTGGTTTAGTATTGGGAGGATGTATATGTCCAGAAAGTTATCCATTTCTTTCTAGATTTTCTAGTTTATTTGTTTAGAGGTGTTTATAGTATTCTCTGATGATAGTTTGTATTTCTGTGGGATCAGTGGTGATATCCCCTTTATCATTTTTTATTGTGTCTATTTGATTCTCCTCTCTTCTTCTTTATTAGTCTGGCTAGCAGTCTATTTTGTTAATCTTTTCAAAACACCAGTTCCTGGATTCATTGATTTTTTGAAGTGGTTTTTGTGTCTCTATCTCCTTCAGTTCTGCTCTGATCTTAGTTATTTCTTGGCTTCTGCTAGCTTTTGAATTTGTTTGCTCTTGCTTCTCTAGTTCTTTTAATTGTGACGTTAGGGTGTCCATTTTAGATCTTCCCCACTTTCTCCTGTGTGCATTTAGTGCTATACAATTCCCTCTAAACACTGCTTTAGCTGTGTCCCAAAGATTCTGGTACGTTGTGTCTTTGTTCTCATTGGTTTCAAAGAACTTATTTATTTTGCCTTAATTCTGTTATTTTTCCAGTAGTCATTCAGTACCAGGTTGTTCAGTTTCCATGTAGTTGTGTGGTTTTGAGTGAGTTTCTTAATCCTGAGTTCTAATTTGATTGCACTGTGGTCTGAGAGATTGTTAAGATTTCCGATATTTTGCATTTGCTGAGGAGTGTTTTACTTCCAATGATGTGGTTAATTTTAGAATAAGTGCTATGTGGTGCTGAGAATGTATATTCTGTTGATTTGAGGTGGAGAGTTCTGTAGATGTCTATTAGGTCTGCTTGGTCCAGAGTTGAGTTCAAGTTTTGAATATCCTTGTTAATTTTCTGTCTCATTGATCTGTCTAATATTGACAGTAGGGTGTTAAAATCTCCCACTATTATTGTGTGGGACTCTAAGTCTCTTTGTAGGTCTCTAAGAACTTGCTTTATGTATCTGGGTGCTCCTGCATTGGGTGTCTATATATTTCGGATAGTTAGCTCTTCTTCTTGATTTATTTACCATTATGTAAACACCTTCTTTGTCTTTTTTGATCTTGGTTGGTTTAAAGTCTGTTTTATCAGAGACTAGGATTGCAACCCCTGCTTTCTTTTTGCTTTCTATTTTCTTGATAAATACTCCTCCATCCCTTTATTTTGAGCCTATGTGTGTCTTCACACATGAGATGGGTCTCCTGAATACAGCACACTGATGAGTCTTGACTCTATGCAATCTGTCAGTCTGTTCTTTCAATAGGGGCATTTAGCCCATTTACATTTAAGGTTAATATTGTGTGAATTTGATCCTGTCATTATGATGCTAGCTAGTTATTTTGCCCATTCATTGATGCCATTTCTTTATAGTGTTGATGATCTTCACATTTTGGTATGTTTTTGCAGTGGCTAGTACCAGTTGTTCCTTTCCATATTTAGTGCTTCCTTCAGGAGCTCTTTTAAGGCAGACCTGGTGGTGAGAAAATCCCTCAGCATTTGCTTGTCTGTAAAGGATTTTATTTCTCCTTCATTTATGAAGCTTAGTTAGGCTGGATATGAAATTTTGCATTGAAAATTCTTTTAAGAACGTTGAATATTTTCCCCCCCCCCCACTCTCTTCTGGCTTGTAGGGTTTCTGTAGAGAGATCTGCTGTTTGTCTGATGGGCTTCCCTTTGTGGATAACTCGACCTTTCTCTCTGGCTGCCCTTAATATTTTTTTCCTTCATTTCAGCCTTGGTGAATCTGATGAGTATGTGCCTTTGGGTTGCTCTTCTATCTAGGAGTATCTTTGTGGTGTTCTCTGTATTTCCTGAATTTGAATGTTGGCCTGTCTTGCTAGGTTGGGGAAGTTCTCCTGGATAATATCCTGAAGTGTGTTTTCCAGCTTGGTTCCATTCTCTTCATCACTTTCAGGTACACCAATCAAACATAGGTTTGGTCTTTTCACATAGTCCCATATTTCTTGGAGGCTTTCTTCATTCCTTTTCATTCTTTTTTCTCTAACCTTGTCTTCATGGTTTATTTCATTAAAGTTGTCATGCTGTATTTTTTCAGCTCCCTTGGGTCATTTATATTCTTTTCTAAACTGGTTATTCTAATTAGCAGTTCCTTTAACCTTATATCAAGGTTCTTAGCTTCTTTGCATTGGGTTAGAGCACACTCCTTTAGCTCAAAGGAGTTTGTTATTACCTGCCTCCTGAAGCCTACTTCAGTCAATTCATCAAACTCATTCTCCATCCAGTTTTGTTCCCTCGCTGACAAGGAGTTGTGATACCTTTAAGGAGAAGAGGCATTCTGGTTTTTGAAATTTTCAGCCTTTTTGCACTGGTTTTTCCTTATCTTCATGAATTTATCTACCTTTGGTCTTTGATGTTGGTGACCTTCAGATGGGGTTTTTGCATGGTTGTCCTTTTTGTTGATGATGATGCTATTGCTTTCTGTTTGTTAGTGTTCCTTCTAACAGTCAAGTCCCTCTGCTGCAGGTCTGCTGGAGTTTGCTGGAGGTCTACTCCAGATCCTCTTTGCCTGGGTATCACCAGTAGAGGGTGCAGAACAGCAAAGATTGCTGCCTGCTCCTTGCTCTGGAAGCTTTGTCCCAGAGAGGCACCCACCAGATGCCAGCCAGAGCTCTCTTGTATGAGGTGTCTGTTGACCTCTAATGGGAGGTGTCTCCCCATCAGAAGGAATGGGGATCAGGGACCCACTTGAGGAGACAGTCTGCCCCTTGTTATACCTCAAGCACTGTGCTGGGAGATCCACTGCTATCTTCAGAGCTGGCAGGCAGGAACATTTAAGTCTGCTGAAGCTGCGCCCACAGCCAACCCTTCCTCCAGGTGCTCTGTCCCAGGGAGATGGGAGTTTTATCTATAAGCCCCTAACTGGGGCTGCTGTCTTTCTTTCAGAGATGCCCTGCCCAGAGAGGAGGAATCTAGAGAGGCAGTCTGACTACAGTGGCTTTGCTGTGCTGTGTGGTGGGCTCTGCCCAATCTGAACTTCCTGGTGGCTTTGTTTACACTGTGAGTGGAAAACCGCCTACTCAAGCCTCAGTAATGGTGGACACCCCCTGCGCCCACCAAGCTTGAGCATCCCAGGTCAACTTCAGACTGCTGTGCTAGCACTGAGAATTTCAAGCCAGTGGATTTTAGCTTGCTGGGCTCCATGGGGTTGGGATCCACTGAGCAAGACCACTCAGCTCCCTGGCTTCAGCCATCTTTCCAGGGGAATGAATGGTTCTGTCTCACTGACATTCCAGGCACCACTGGGGTATGAAAAAATAACTCCTGCAGCTAGCTCAGTGTCTGCTTAAATGACCACCCAGTTTTGTGCTTGAAACCAAGGGCCCTGGTGGCATAGACACTTGAGGGAATCTCCTGGTCTGCTGGTTGTAAAGACCATGGGAAAAGTATAGTATCTGGGCCAAATCACACTGTTCCTCATAGCACAGTCCCTCACAGCTTCCCTTGG
>CAUYLG010048078.1:0-81153 GCA_963573385.1 Cacajao melanocephalus | reverse complement strand
CAACTAATGGGCAAAATAGCCAGCTAGCATTAAATCATAATACTGAACTCACAAATATTAATATTAATCCTAAATTTAAATGGATTAAATGCCCCAATTAAAGACACAGACAGGCAAATTGAACAAAAAGTCAAAACCCATCAGGACGCTCTATCCAGATTTATCTCACAAGCATCGGCACACAAAGACTCAAAACAAAGGGATGGAGGAAGATTCACCAATCAAATGGAGAGTAAAAAACAAAACAAAAACAAAAACAGGAGTTGTAACTTTTGTCACCGACAAAATAGACTTTAACAGTAACAAAGACTAAAAGAAACAAAGAAGGATATTACATAATGGTCAAAGAATCAATGCAACAACAGGAGTTAATGATCATAAGTATATATGCACCCAATATAGGAGCACCCAGATACATAAGAAAAGTTCTAAATGACTTATAAAGAGACTTGGACTCCCGCACAATAATGGCCAGAGATCTTGACACCACATTGTTAATATTCGACGGATCAAGGAGATAGAAAATTAACAGGGAATTTAGACCTGGAATAAAAACTTAGTGAATATCTATAGAATTCTTCTCCCAGGTCTCCAGAACATACATTTTTCTCAGTATCATATTACACCTATTCTGAAAGTGACTATATAATTGGAAGTAAATCACTCTTCAGCATTTGCATAGCATTTCACAGACTTAAATGAAATATTGGTTGGCTGTTTGTTCGTTATTTTCTTCCCTTATTCCTTCCTGTCTCTGTTGTTAAGTACAATTATTGACATAAAAGAGGTTTTTAATACTTATTCCTAGATTGTATTCCAGCCTGGTCAATAGAGCAAGAATTCTGTTCTCTCTCCCCCTTTTTTCTTTCTTTCTTTCTCTCATAAAAAAAAAAGTAACATTGTAAATAAATAAGATTTAGCTATTTTTTTTCCTAATTTTAATTAAGAAATAGCATTTTCTTAAAAGCCTTCCTATCTGTATCTGTGTGTTTATCTACTTATCTTGTTGCATAAGTCTATGCAGTTGTCTTGATCTCTCTTAATGTCAGTGATAATTGCTTCTGGATGGTATTTTATGGATGATTGTCAGCTTTCTTTGTACTTTTCTAAACTATTTGAATTTCTTAAATAAACATGCACTATGCTGATAAGACTAATTTTTCTATAAAAAAGAAAACAAAAAAGGGAAGGAAAGATGAGAGAGGAAAGAAAGAAAAAGAAAAGATGAAGAGAAGGGAAGAGAAGAGGAGAAGAGAAAATTCTGGAAGCAAATAAGCCAGGATATTAATAGTGCTTTGTTCTGGATGTGTAAATGTGGGCAATTTTTATTTTATCCTTTATAGTTTCGTGTGTGGATGTGTGTGTGTGTGTGTGTTTAATTTTCAAAACCAGTTATCTCTGTTACCAAGGACATAGGAGTTTTTGGTCTGTTTGGAGCTTTTTCTCCTACAGGACAATTATAAAGAGTAGAACCACTATTAAGGGAGAGGTTGTTCAATATTTTTACTTTGTAAAATAATCCTTATAATGAAAAAGGTTGAGAATGAGTGTATGGCATAGCCTGTTTTAAACTACTCATGCAAAATTCCCGAGGGAGTCTATAGGTAAGTTTTATGGGACAAGGGTGTAAATAATTGATTGCTAACATGTGTCACTTCTCATTGATGAATCACATGCTTGCTGAATATGCTTCCCTTGGAAAGCAGATGGCCACCTGGGGTGAGAGCCCTGGGAAGCTCCAAGGATATGAGCATATTGACTTAGAACCAGTCATATGGACACACTCCTATTTACATGTGAAAATGCAGTGGCCTTAAGTTTTGTTTTTAGAGTCACCCTTTGAGGTTTATACCTACAAAACTTGAAGATGTTCAGATGTAAGCCTTGTGTAAATTTTAAATATTCTTCTTGTAAAAACCAAGTAAATGTCAACTGGGAAGTTTCTGGTATTGTAACATTTTCTTTGAAGAAATGTTAAGCTTATCATAAAAGGAATTCTTGTGAGAAGAGAAAACCCAAGTCTGTGCTATTTTTGGAAGACCACTGAAATCTGTGATAGGGCTTTTGTGTTAAATATATTTTAGAGCATGACGATCTTGATAAAGAACCCCTTATGCATATTTCCAGTTTAACACATTGCTTCCCTAAGGAAGAGTAAATCAGTTAACAAATACGTGAGCTGAATTAAACAAATAGAAAATTATTTTGTAAAATCTCAGCACCCAAATCAAAGAAACAGCAGATTCATGATAGCAGATCAAAGGTTGTGGCTTAGCAACGATTTTCTCATAACCAAGACTAAAATGGTTTGAAATTTTAATGTATTTCCAGGATATATTAAAAGGAGAGGCCATCAGGGAGCTGGGGTAAGTCTCATAAGCCATCATGGGTGCCATCCAATCAGAATGTTGGAGCTGGAAGAGCCTCTAGCTGGATGCTAGAGGATGAGGATTTGCTTCCAGATGCAAACGGAAGGGAGGACTTGAACAAGCTGTCATTTGGGCAAGGTCTTGTGGGAAATCTTGAGTGATGAGTTTCCAAGTTGGGGAATAGCTCTTATTTCCTATTTGGTGGTGGAAACTTATTGGAACAATCCAGATATTTAGCAATTTTGAGAAATTTGGTCTCTGTGCTAAATGAATCAAAAACTGGATACAACACCCATTCGGACGCCTCTGGGAGCTGATTTCATTCCTACTTTTGGGAGCTTGGGAAAAATCTGGCTCAGTATGTCTGAGTTAGCCCAAGGAACAGATGGGCTGATACCAGCTAGTGGGTCTGAAGACTTCTCCTTTCTAACAAGGCCATTCTTCCAACCAGGAAGCGTTCATTATATTACATACTGGCATCAATGTTCTGAGGCCTCCTAACCCTAAAACTACAGTACGCAGAGGATGATAGGGAGGTAAAGGGTGTGCTTTCTCTACTGGAATGCTGTCTACAGCCAGCAGTGGGATAATGCAAATTTGTGGGGATTGCGTTTGCTTCATCATTCGTCTGCTTATTGACCCCTCAATAGATGCTATTTATTACATGCAGCATGTATCACTAGTGTGCTGACCTCTTTACACAGTGGTCAGAATCTTGATTTTTTTGGAGGTTCATAATTTTGCTTATACAAGTGTACAGTGATGTTCCATGTTCCCATCTAACATAGCTTGCTCAAATTTACAATCATACTAATGTTTCATCTGAGACGTAGTACAAATAAAGCTGGTTAATGATGACCATGAGCAGCCACAGGACCTGAGGCTTTCAGAGCTTTTTCTTTTTTTTTTTTTAATCAGCACATTCCCAGGGCTAGTTGCTCATAAATATGATCAGCTAAGTTTTCTAAAAGTGTCGTCAAAGTAACTGTTCACAAATCTCATAATTCTACACTGTAAACCTTTGTTTTGTAACAGTAATAGCAAGGTAAGATTCTTTGTTATTATTTATTATATTTTAAATAGTGCTTGTCATTTTTCTATAATATAAAAATAATATGTCATTGTAAAGAATATGTTATATGTAAAAAAAGCACAAAGAAAAACATATCCCTTGAATGCTCCTCCAGATATAACCATTGTTTCATTTTAATGCATATCTTTTCAGTATTTTTCCCCCTAGTTTTTCTATATGTGTGCAGATTTCACTAGAATAATATCGTAATTACTCTTTTGTAATGTGATTCTTTCACTTGACAATAATATATTATGAACAGTTTCTTTTGTCACTAAAAATTCCTCTAAAACCAATTTTAAAGGTTATCTAGTATTCTACTAATTGGGTTTTTCTTGAATATCACATAATATTTGAGAAAGTGTTTATAAATAATATTATAATAAATATCATTGTATATAAATCTTATATACCCATCTGATTATTTACTTAGATTAAATTCCTAGATATAGAGTTGTTGGTTAATGAGTATGAGCAAGTCTCAGGTAGCCTTATTATTTCCCCTCATAGATGCTTTTTGTTGTCTTCCTGGATAATTAATTTTTTTCTTTATTTTAAAATTGAAAAACTTAAAAAGAGAGTATGTCTCAACATCGAATGTTCTGTATCATATTTCCCTAGAATGAAGTATAACCTTGCAATCAGCAAATTTATTCATTTCCAGGGGATTTCCTTATATAATACTGACAAAAATACCTTCTGTTATTAGTGGGCTACTTCATTTCAGAGACATCAGTTATCTTTATCTTGGATCATCATTATCTGTCTTCCACATACATTCACTTTTTAAAAATTGTCTTCATCTCTTAGCCTTAATTCTATATTTCTGTGATTATCCCAAGTATTTCTCTTATAGCCATAATTAGGATTTTAGGGGTCCATTTGTTCACTGCTGTTTCTACTTTAGGTATTAGTATTGAAATGATATTAGTTTTACCCTTAATGTTTCCCTTCAAGCTGCAATCTCTCATTTCATTCCATTCTGCTGTTTCATCATCTCATCTTTGAGCTCTTATCTTATTAAACCCATGCTCTTGTTTTCTATAGCCTGAAGCAATTGTGAAGAATTTCCTCCTATTATTTGTGCTACGTTTTCTACTAAGTGGAATTCTTGATTTAATTGCATGGAGTACATTGGATCAATTACCATGCTGGGAGTACGTTCTTATGGAGGATATCCTTGAGATTCCTATTGTGTCCCTTAATTTGGCATATGACCTTTGAGTCATTATTTCTATCAGAGAATGAGTGAACCCTAATAGTCACTTTCCCCAATTCTCTCATTTCTTCCCAGCATTCATTTCCACTCTACTCATTTTCAGGCAAAAAACAAGGCAGGTCATTCTACTTTCTTCACATTTAGGGGTTATAGTAAAGAGTCCTAGGGTACAGCTAATGCAACAGTATGGCATTTGAAGATTGGTGACCATCAGTTTTCGGCCACCAATGTTTTAAGTATATAAATGTCAAAGTATTTAATTTTAGGAAATAGAAATATATGTGCTTCTGTTGTTTTCCCAAGTGTATCCAACAGCAAAAAGAAAAGTTTTGTAAAACACTTTAATCTATCAGAAACATGACTATTTTCTTCAATTTTTCAATAGTTGGCATCATCCCAATAAACCCTAATAAAATGTATTTCTTTTATAAGTGATTAATTGGTTTCATTTCTGTGTACCCAGTGTTTTTGCTTCTAAAAACCTTTTATTTTAATAATGTTTCAATGAAAAAATTGTGATGATAACATTATCTATAACTCTATAAACATTTAAATATATGCAAAAGGAAGTAAGTCCTATGAAAATGAAAAATATAGATGAGAACAAAATTACCCACAGTTCACCCAGCTATGATTACTGATAATATTCAGCTTCATTTCCTTCCAGATTTTTATTTGCATATCCAACTACATATATATATATATATCTCCTCAGGAGCTGATCACAAAGGAAGGCAAAGAGGTTTGTACAATGATGTCCACTGTACCTGGGATTATAGAAGTGAAAATGTGGAAGTAATCTGAATATACATTAGAAGAGGATTTGTTAACTTTATTATATCTATATAAAAACACTATACAAACATAAGAAAGGATATGTATTATATATCCATATTCATTTATTTGGAAATACCACCATAAGATATAGTTAAATGAAGAATTTGGCTTAAAAATAGCCCATGTGGTATGATCCCACTCTTGTAAAATTACTTATCATAAACCTATATAAATATGTAGTTTACTATGGTGTTAATGGTGGTTGATACAGAAATGGAAACACTTCAGGTATTTTTGCTTTCTTTGTTATTCCTTTGTGTTTTAGTCAAAATTTTGAAATTTCTATATACTTGAAAAGAAATTGGGAAAATTAACAACATAGCTTATTTACAAGGAAAATATGTATATGTTAGAAAAATGCTATCAATTTTTATTACATATTATTATGCAATAAGCATAAGAAATAAGAAAGTATAATTATAAGAAATGTGGTTCCAAACCAGTAAAGACAGGAAAAAGTTCGATCTCTTGCACAATTCTTAGTGTGAACACTGAAACAAAAGTGTTATTACCAGGCTACGATAGCTTTGGGTGCACCCTCCAATTAATGGTTACAAATCATTACAAAATCAACAGGCAAAAATCAGTTGTATTTCTATATACTAACAATGAACAATCCCAAAAGGAAATTAAAATAATTCAATTTACAATAGCATCAAAAATAATAAAATACTTAGGAATTAACTTATCCAAGGAAGCAAAAGACTTGCTCACTGAAAACTAAGAAAATGCTGCTAAAAAGAAATTAAAGACAAAAATACAGAACGGCTATTATTAAAAAGTCAGAAAACAACAAATATTGGTGTGGATGCAGAGAAAATGGAATGCTTATACACTGTTGGTGGGAATGTAAATTAATTCAACCTCTGTGGAAAATAGTGTGATGATTTCTCAAATAACTCGTTAGAAATACCAGGCGACTCAACAATCTCACTACTGGGTATCTACTCAAAGGAACAGAAATAATTATATAAAAAAGACATCTGCACTTATATATTCAAAATAACAAAGTCAGGGAACCAACCTAAGTATCCATCAACAGTTGACTGGATAAAGAAAATGTGCCACAGAATACTAGGCAGTCATAAAAAGCATGAAATCATGTCTTATGCAGCAGCATGGATGGAGCTGGAGGCCATTCTCCTAAGCAAACTAATGTAGGAACAGAAAACCAAATACTACATGCTCTCACTTATAAGTGGGAGCTAAACAATGGGTACACAGGGACATGAAGATGGAAATGATAGACACTAGGGACTCCAAAAGAGGGGAGGGTGAAAGGGGGGGGTGAGGGATGAAAAATAAAGTATCTGGTACAATGTTCAGTATATGGGTAATGGATACACTAGAAGCCCAATCCCCACCAATATTCAATATATCCACGCAACAACTAAGCACATATACCTCCTGAATATAAAATAAAACATAAAATAAAATAAAATAAGATAGACTTAGGAATTACAAAATCATAAAGCAACTCATGAAGCAACTACTTCTACTTCTGGCTTTATAGTTCAGTTCCAACAACAGTGTACTTATATTTCACAACATACTTTCATCTAATAGAGTTAAACTTCGAAAGTACCAACTATGCTAGACCACTTAGTTGAAATATATGGCCCAAGAAACAAAATATTCTTGCTAAATACAAATGTGTTTTTATATACTGTTACTTATGGTGTGTAATCAATGCAGAACTTGTTAGAGAAACAAAAAGTCATCTCCTTTGTTTGAGGTTTAAGTGCAGGCTAACAAACTTATTTGTTTTTCTCCTACTGTTAGTGTTTGGTCTTTAGCTCAGATGTATATTAAAAACTATTACATGAAAAAAAAAAGAAATTGAAGACATAAATAAATGGAAAGGAATCCCATGTTTATAGAAGACTTAATATTGTTAAGATGTCTATACTACCCAAAACAATCAACAAATTCAAGGTAACCCCTACTAAAATCCTAATGATATTTGTTTTCAGAAATAGAAAACAGCATATTAAAATTCATAGGAATCTAGGGACCTCTAATAGGCCAAACAATTTTGAAGAAGAAGGAAGTTGGAGGACTCACACTTCCTGATTCCAAATCCTTTACTACAAAGCTATAGTAAGCCAAACAGTGTGGTACTGGCATAAAGACAGACATACAGCTGATTGGAATAGACAGCCCAGAAGTAAACTTTTAGATATACTGTCAAATGATCTTTGACAAGAGTGCCAAGATCATTCAATGGGAGAAAGGACACTATTTTCCACAAATGGTACTGAGAAAATTGGATATCAACTTGCAAAAGAATGAAGTTGGACTCTTACCTTACACCATATACAAAAATTAACTCAAGGCTGGGCAGGATGGCTCACTCCTGTAATCCCAGTACTTTGGGGGCTGAGGCGGGAGGATTACTTGAGCCCAGGAGGTCAAGGATGCAGTGAACTATGATTGTGCCATTGCCCTCCAGCTTGGGTAACACTGTGAGATGGTGTCAAAAAAAAAAAAATTTACCCCAAATGGATCAAAGACTTAATTAGCATAAGAGCTAAAACTACACAACTCTTACAAGAAAACATAGGTGAAAAGGTTCATGACATTAGATTTGGCAATGAATTCTTGGATATGAAACCCAAAGCACCAGCAACATAAGAATTAATAAATTGGAATTCATCAATATTAAAAACTTGTGTTTTTCAAAGGATACTACCAATATAGTGAAAGGTCAACCCACAGGATGGAAGAAAGTATTTGCTAATCACATATTTGATAAGGGATTAATACCAAGAAAATATAAAGAACTCCTACAACTCAACCACAAAAGAACCAAACAATCCAATTCAAAATATGGGCAAAGTGCTTGAATAAACATTTCTCCAGAGAAGATACACAAATGGTCACTGAGCACATGAAATGATCATATCACTAATCATTAGGGAAATGCAAACTGAAACAACGAGATACTACCTCACACCCATTACGATAGCTATTACAAAAAATAAAAGAGAGAACAAATGATGGCGGGGATGTGGAGAAACTGGGCACTGCTTGTTGGAATGAAAAATGGTGTAGACAATGTTGAAAACAGTATGACAGTTCTTTAAAAAATTAAAAATGGAATTATTACAGTATCCAGCAATTCCACTTCTGGGTATATACACAAAAGAACTGAAAGCAGGGACTTAAACAGATATTTGTACACCAATGCTCATAGCAGCATTATTCACAACAGGGAAAATGTGGAAACAACCTAAATGTCAATTGACAAGTGAATGGACAAAAGGCGGCATATACAGACAATGGAATATTATTCAGTCTTAAAAAGGAAGTGCTGACACATGTAACTATATGGATTAATCTTTTTTTTTTTAGTTAGAATTAATACCAGTTTAATTCACTTGAATCCAAATCTTTGCTTCTGTATCCCTTTGTTCTCTTTCCCCCATATGCTACTCTAGTAATACAAATAGGACAACAGTTTATATACATTATAAACCCATCGACATAGTTTTATTTTTATTTTTTTATTATTATACTTTAAGTTCTGGGGTACATGTGCAGAATGTGCAGGTTTATTACCTAGGTATACACGTGCCATGGTGGTTTGCTGCACCCATCAACCCATCATCTACATTAGGTATTTCTCCTAATGCTAACCCTCCCCTAGCCCCCCAACCCCCAACAGGCCCTGGTATGTGATGTTCCCCTCCTTGTGTCCATGTGTTCTCATTTTTCAACTTCCACTTATGAGTGAGAACATGTGGAGTTTGTTTTTCTGTTCTTGTGTTAGTTTGCTGAGAATGATGGTTTCCAGCTTCATCCATGTCCCTGCCAAGGACATGAACTCATTCTTTTTTATGGCTGCATAGTATTCCATGGTGTATATGTGCCACATTTTCTTTATCCAATCTATCATTGATGGGCATTTGGGTTGGTTCCAAGTCTTTGTTACTGTGAACAGTGCTGCGATAAACATACATGTGCATGTGTCTTTTTAGTGGAATGATTTATAATCCTTTGGATATACACTCAGTAATGGGATTGCTGGGTGCTGTGGCTCACGCCTATAATCCCAGTACTTTGGAAGACGGAGGCAGGTGGATCACGAGGTCAGGAGATCGAGACCATCCTGGCTAACACGGTGAAACCCCATCTCTACTAAAAATACAAAAAATTAGCTGGGCATGATAGCATGTGCCTGTAGTCCCAGCTACTTGGGAGGCTGAGGCAGGAGAAATGCTTGAACCCGGGAGGTGGAGGTTGCAGTGAGCTGAGATCACACCACTGCACTCTAGCCTGGGAGACAGAGCAAGAGTATGTCTCAAAAAAAAAAAGGATGTCTCTTGAGACATTATGCTGAATGAAATAAGCCAGACATAAAAAGACAAGTATAATATGTTTCCACTTATATGAGGTAACTGGAATAATCAAATTCATAGAAGCAAAAAGTAGAATAATGGTTACCAAGGGCTACGGGTAGAGGGAATGGGAGTTATTGTTTAATAGACACAGTGTTTCAGTTTGGGATGAAAACGTTCTGCAGATGGATGATGGTGATGGTTATACAACAGTGTGAATGTACTTAGTGTCAATGTACATCTACAAATTTTTTAAATGCTAATTTTTATGTATTTCTCTCTTTCTCTCTCTCTCACACAGTCAGGACTGGCCAGGCAAAATTGCTTAGGAAGAGAAGAAGTCAAAGTGCTCTGAAAATGAGATGGTATGTATTTTGGGTTTCTGTGGGACCAGTCTGGGAGTAGTAGTGGTGGGCAGGGCAAAAGAGGAGAAAGGAAGGAGACAGGTCCAAGGCCAGCAGCATGACACAGTGGCCCTGGGGAGGACAAGCTGACAAGTTTTAGAACAGGAATTATTGGTTATTGGTTTTATCTGCTACTCTACACTAAGCTGCTTTACTGTGCCTGTCCCACCCAAATCTTCAGTAAAATCTTTCTTAGTCCTTCGCAGGTTGTATGAGAAATCAAGGGGGAGAATAAAGGCTTGGGACTGTGTTCCATGGGTGGCTAAGTGCAGAGTGAAGAGTAGGGAATAACCGCAAGAAGCAAAACATGAGGGAAATGGAGGTGTCAGCAGAAGCCAGAATTAGAGTAGGGAGTTACCAGAAAAAATGTAAGTCCCTCAAATTTCCTCAGCATTCTTGGGGCAATACTGTGTTTTCCTGCCATCTCAGAGAAGGGAGTTGGTGCCATTTTTTACTGAACTACTAAAGGAAGCTGGAGGGTTTGAGGCCAGCCAGGTGGCTGTTACATTCATTGACTCTTGTTACGGTGGTGAATGGTCCTTCTACAATAGGCAGGCTTTGGAAGCACTGCTGTTTCCCAGCGTCCTCATATTCTGGTGGCAAAATGCTATTTGCAGGGTGACAGGGCAGGGCCGATCTGGCTGCTTTCGTGGGAAGTGTCTCCTGCTTAGAGTTCAAACTGAGATTTCCTAAGTGACATGAAATATTGATCAGAAAACAGTCGCTTGGGCTGTTATTGTTTAATGACCATTTCTTGCTCATGATTGTACAGGTAACTCTTAATAGACACTTTTGAAGAATCTTTCTTAAGAAATAAAACTCTGGACAAGTGGCACAAGATTTTGAGGCTGTTAATATCATGAATATCTTTAAGAATTCTATAAGTGGTTAAGAGCAAACTATTCCATAATCTCTCCCCTGTTGGCAAGACCTTGTGTAGAATTTTTCCCTATTAGTCACTGACCAGCATCATTAGAAAGAGTTTCTGAAAATAGCAGAAGCAATTGGCATAGTTGACATGTTGGTCATGTGTCAGACACAGGGACAGTTCAGGAAGGAGCATAATTTCTATTGAAGAGTGTTGGTTTTAAAAAAAGCATTTGAAGTCCCAGCTTCTGCAACTCCTTAAACAGGTGTGAGTGATTGAAGACATTTGCTAACACTACAAGGCTGCTCCATGATTATATTTCTGTGCTCAGATGACATATCCGAGCCACTTCTCATTGTATGACTTTGTTTGTACTATGCAGCCATTTGAAAGATGCATAAGAGACTCTGATATTGATGTCAAAGTGTTGTTGTATCTTTCCAAAGAAAGTCCAACTATCAAAAGTCACGGACTTGGTTTGTCGTATACATCTGTAAGTGGATCACAGCTGACTCTTTGCGGGGTACGATACTAACAGCCAAGCCACTTCATTGTGAGCTCATTTGGGGAATTGGTGCAGGGTGAGATTGGCTGACATCATATGTTCCACCCCTTTCTGAGAAATCCATCAGCCAGGTCCGAGGTCTGGAACTTAACAGTAGTCAGTTTGGAAATGGCATTGGATTTTTCTACTTAGACAGTTTATTGTCTACTGAAGTAGAAGCAGCAAAGACCCCATGAGAGGAACCATAAAGGCTGCATTGTCTTGAGAACCTAGAAGACATACTGAAGCAGCAACATGATATGGAATCCATTAAAGCTTAAGCTCTTCAAGGGCAGGCCCTTTGATTTGCTCATCATGGTACCCTCAGTGCCTAGCGGAAAGAGGTCTCCTAAACCATGGCATCTGGAACACAATAGACATTTTTTTTTTATGAATGAAATTCTATATAAATGGCTCTTAAACCTTAGAGCAATGTTTCTCAAACCTTAGTGTACATCACAATCCTCTGGAGGGCTTGATAAAATACAGATGACTGGACCCCATCCCCAGTGTTTCTGATTCAGGAGGTTTGGGATGAGGGCTGAGAAGTTGCACTTTTAAAAAGTTCCCAGGTGATGCTGATGCTGCTTGTTGGCTGACCACACACACTGAGTAGGCCTACTTTGGAGTGAGAAACACCTGGGAAGCTTGTTAAAAAGTCTGTCACCTCCCACTCCTGCCACACCTGGAGATTCTGATCCAGTTGGTCTAGGGTGGGGCCCAGGAACCTGCATCTTAACAAGTTCTGCAGATTGAAATGCTGGTGGTTCCCAGTCGGAAACACACATCCACAGGGAACTGACAAATGGTTTGCATCTCTCTTATTAAGAATGTTATTAAAGTCACTGACTGGCTATTTGGAAACCGTCAGGTACAAAGCTCAGTGGCAGGCAAGCCCTGGCAAGCCACATGCATGAAAACACATGAAAGTAGAACTGAGCATGTGAGCTGCTGTAGAGTGAGGAAGAAATGAACATGAAGTCATCTCATATAGGAAGAAGAGAGAAATATTAGAAGAAAGCTAAGCACAGCTTCAAGCCATGTGAGATGTCGAGGAAAGCTGGGGGTTGGGGTGGGTGGGTGTAGTGGGCAGTGGTCAGCCTAGTGGACAGGCAGGGGAGGTGGTAACAAGAACACAGTCAATCCCATAAAGGAAAGACTTCAAAGTAAAGCTCCCATTTAGACGCTAGTTCCATATGGGACTTAAGGGGGCAGTGGCTCTCAACTGTGACATGTTGGGTTTAAGAGGACTCTGGAGTTCATTTTGGCTTCCATAGCAGTCCTGAAAGACCAGAGGGGTGAAGGTCAAGATGCCCAGTCTTGTTGTCTTGATTTCCGGGACCAAGTGTGCCACTGGGTTTACATGTCTACCTACACAATATATCAATTGTGTTTTATGCATGTCTGCAATCAAATGACAGATGACTCTTTGTGGATGTAGTATATGTCATGCCCACCCCCTGCCCCACCATCCACCTGAAACTGCCAGCTGAGAGGCTTGGGTGGTGTTTCCCAAGGCAGGGGTTCCTTCTGAGATGAGAGTTCATGTGAAAGTGATTTAGTAGGAAGTGTTCCTGGAAAAGATTGATAGGAAGCGGGTGGCAATGTGAGACAGCGGAGGGGAGGAGTGGGGAGAGGATAAAGCCAATGTATGACTCCAAACATGCTCCCACAGAAGATAACTTTGGCTCAATCCCATAGAGGAGCTCTGGAAATAGTGTAGGTCAGACCCGGAAAGGGAGCTGGGGTGTTTGTATACCTGCTGCCACCCTGCCTGTCAATTGTTGGTTAAGGGTGGCCACGCGGGAGAAGTACATTTGCAAGTGCTTTTACTTCTCTTCACATACACAGGCAAGGTGGACTCCAGCAGCACAGGGGGTCTGCCCACAAAGCGATGCATGTGCTGGCTGCTGGGAGCAAAAGCCACTGAGATCTGTGGGCCCCCAAATGACGGATCGAAGTGTTATGGGCGGGGCCCCAAGGTCTGCTAAACCAGTGCACTTTGGACAAGTGCCCTCTCTTCTCCAAACCTTAGGTAATTCTTCTTATGGCCAGTCAGGTTCTATTTCTTCTACTTGTACCTTTTCTTCCAAGATTCTAAATTGGCAAGCGATCCTTATTAATCCTGTGACAACATTTCTCTTTGTAACTTCTATTAACTGGTCCCAGGTCTGCCCTCTGTAGCCACAAGATCACCTCTGCTTCTTCTTGCCCTTCAGAAAGTAGAAAATAATGATCATTTAACCCCCAGGGGGGTCTTTTCTTTTAGCCTATAATCTCCAGATTATTTACCTCCTCCCTACATGAGGAAGAATGTTTCCAGCCCCCACCTCCTTTGGCTGGCCTCTTTGGGTATTCCCCAATTCATCTAGGAGCCTCTGAAAATATGGCACACAGATGGAAAATGGGGGATACAGGTACCTTCTGATTTGAATATTCAATCAGATGTTGTTTGGGGAAATGTGTTGCTTACCAAGCCATCACCTCCTGCCTCAGTGATCTACTGTCATCTTGTGGGGGTAAGAAGGGCAAAAGAGACCACAGTATATTGTTAAGTCATATGACAAGGGGCAGCAGCCACTAATTTTTCCCCTCCAGGTCTCTGATTTCTGATCTTTTGGAACTAGTAGAATTCCTTCCGTTTTTGAAAAACATTGACATCACAGTCAGAACAAGTTGTCACAGAGAATGGTGAATTTAGAATGCAGCAGAAATTATTAATAATCCTCTATGACAGTGGTTCTCAAACTTTCTCATGCTTCAGAATCATAGGGAGTGCTTGTTAAAACAGATTACTGGGTCCCACTTCCAGAGTTTCTGATTTGGCCATTTTGAGGTGAGGCTGAGAATCTTTATTTCATAGCAGGTTTCCAGGTGATGCTATAAGAAGATCACTGACAACCCACGCCTCTATTACAATTCCTGACTGCTTGGGCTCCGATATCATGAGTTTTCAGAAGGCCTTAGTCAAGGGAAGGAAAAGGAAAAACTCGCATCTCTTGTGTATACTGTGTGCCAGGAACAGTCAAATATATTATAATCTTATTTTAACAGTGCTATGAATGTAGGTGCTATGAATGTATTCTCCTTTTAAAAATAATAAAATGACACAGAATTTAAGTTACTTGTTTTAAGGTCACATGAGGGTAGATGTGGAATTGGAGCCCAAGTCTGTCTGACTCTAAAGCCCAGTTCTTCGCCACTCACCATACTGCTCCTTAAACTATCAGCTGAGCCAGAATGTCAAAATCACTCATAATAAAACACACACACACACACACACACACACGCACACATACACACACTCCACCCCTTGAAATCCTTTCACTTGAATTGCAAAACACAAAGATAAATACATTTCACATACTCAAAAAATGGTCTCAGAAGGAGGTCCAGATAACAGAATTTTTCTTTCTACTGCATGCCTATTATTGTTTGTAATCATGTTTTCACAATAAACTTAATGTGTCAATTTCTAATAATAGGCTCTCCATAGAGGTTGCCAGAAGCCATGTGTTGGAAGGAAGCACAGTTGGATTGAAAGGAGCCAGTAATGACAGAGGAGAAAGCATTAACCTGCTGAAACACTGTATCCTAGATACTAAACAGGCGAATTTCAGAGTTTTAAGGTTTTGAGAAAAGGTTTCCAATATTATCTTTATACAAAGCCTTTTTCTTCCTCAAAAGTACATTACAATGAATGTACCTGGAAAACATTATGCTAAGTGAAAGCAGTCACAAAAGACCATATTTGTATGATTTCATTTATATGAGATATTGAGACTCTATAGAGATAAAAAGTAGATTAGTGGTTGCTTAGAGCTTCAGGGATTGGTGATATAGGGAGGTGACAGATAAAGGGTATGAAGTTTCTTTTTGAAGTGATGAACATATTCTAAAATTAGACTGTGGTGACGGTTGCACAACTCTGAATATACTAAGAACCACTGTTCAATTTAAATGAATGCATTGTATAATATGGAATTATATCTTGATAACACTATTACCAAAAAGAGCATGTTAAATTTGTAAAAAAATTAAAATGGCCATTATACGTGGAAGTTCCTAATTTTGGATTTCCATAAACACATACAATTATTTTAGAGGTGGTGAGAACTCTGTAATTTAGATTTAGAGGGCCAATTGGAGAAAAGTGGAGTGCTATGGCTGATGAGCATTGCCGCCTTGATGTGGGGAGTGAGGTGGGTGCTTGGAAGACTTTCGTTCTAGGGTCTGTTACAGGATGTGAAGATGCATGAAGGGATCAGTGACAGAAATTCACTGTCCTGAAGAGGGGTAGGGGGTTCAGGGCAAATTGCAGGGTCTCAACAAGTATTCTGGGGTGAGGAGCTAGGCCTTCAACAGAAGCCCAGCCATATAAATTGGGGCATGGAGGGTGTACTGGGGCAAGAGGGGGCCCCTGTGGCATCTGGGGCCCTGCATTTGGGTAGGAGGAGTAGCAGTATGTGTGACTGGATGCTGAGAGCCATGTGGGGTTAGACTGGAGTTACAGGGCTATACGAGGTAGTAAGGCTTCCTCAAAGGAGTTGAGTCCACCTGGACTCCTTAGTCAGGGGCCACCCATGTTCATCCACTTGATTCATAGGGATGTAAGCTCATGGCTTTACCAGGATGTGTCCTAAATCCCAGCTGTGTAAGCGAAACGAGAACAGTAGATAAGGAAGTAATTGTCCCTGTCAAGTTCCTTGTAATAACTCTTTACTCCTTCCCTGTATCTGTTCAATTCAACATTACTTATGCCAAAGACCATGACAGAGGCTGCAGATACAAAGACCAAGAAACAGTCCCTGATCTCAGGAATTTATAGCCTAAAAGGGAGGGCAATTCATAAACAGATCATTTTCAACGAAATGACCTCACCCTTTTAGATCTGTCCATCACAATTCCTTCAGGTTGGGTCACAAGCGTGCTTCTAGGAAACCCAAATCGCTATGGTCTGAATGTATACATCCTCTTGAAATTCATATGTTGAAACTTAATCTCCAATATGATAGCATTAAGAAGTGTGACCTTTGGGAGGTGAGGAGTGTCACTACAAAAGAGCCCAGAAGGAGTCTGTTAGCCCCTCACCCCTCTGCTGTGTGAGTACACAGTTAGAAGGCACCACCTATGAAGAAGAGAGCCCTCGCTAGACACTAAATCTGTTGGCAACTTGATATTGGACTTATCAGCCTCTAGAACTTTAAGCAATAAATTTCTATTGTTTATAAATTACCCAGACTAAGGTGTTTTGTAATAGCATCTGAAACAGACTGACACCAACTTAAGATACACATCTACAACAATTTTAAATAGCACACACTGAAATTGTATTTAGCATACTTAATATTGCACAAACCAAAACAATTGAACTCATGGATACAGAGAGTAGAAGGATGGTTACCAGAGGCTGAGAAGGGTAGTAGGGGCTGGGGAGGTGAGGATGGTTAATGGATACAAGAAAAAAATAGAAAGAATGAATAAGACCTGCTATTTGATAGCACAACAGGGTGACTATAGTCAATAATAAGTGTACATTTTAAAATAAAGAGTGTAATTGGATTGTTGGCAACTCAATGGATAAATGCTTGAGAGATGGATACCCCATTCTTCGTGATGTGTTTATTTTACATTGCATACCTGTATCAAAACATCTCATGTACTCCATAAATATATACACCTACCATGCACCCACAAAAATTAAAAATTGCACAGAAATTAAAATACTGATATTTTTCATACATATTACGCAAAGGACAATGATTTTTTTAGATAGACTGACAGTTACATTTTCTAAAGAAGGCCTTATAAACACACCTAATATATAAACATCTTTAGTTAACATAGTTCATCAAATTCTTAATGGCAAAATATGTTAAGGTAGCATGTTGGGCCTGTAGTATACACATACTTGTTATGTAAAACTGGATTTTTGATCTTAAGAGTTTAAAGTCTCTCACGGCATCTTTATTCTCAAGTGAGACATTTTGGATTCAATCTGGAAGCACAGTGATGGACAGATCAAATGGGATAGAATCCAATTTCTGGATTAAATATATGCTGTTTAAAAAATCTACTTAAACAGCTTTAAGTTGATAAGGAGATAAGTATACTTCATCACCCTATTTGGCTTAAATAAACTGTGTGTTGCACTATTTTATTTTTATCATATATAAGGTCACATAATATAGTGGGGAGGGAGACCTTGATTCTAGTACAGACTTGGTAACTTAATATCCAAGTCACCCAGACAAACCGTACTCTCACTGGGACTGGTTTGTCACATTTGTTTAAAAAGAAAAACAAGATTTCGGAGAAAAGGGACAAAGTTGGACTAAATGATCTCAAAAATCCCTTCTAGCAAAATTCTGTTGGGTTGGGTAAAGGCCATTTAAATTCAAAATGTAGATCTGTGCAAAGTGAACCAAACTGGTATTTTACTTGTGAATCAATAATTTTAATGCTAAAACCCCCAAATCCCCACAAAACCAGCACCTGCCTCCCCAACCCAGCTTTAGCTCTAACATTAGGAATTCAAATTGGAGTATTTTTAGCCTCTGGAGTTTAAGGAAGCCCAATTGGAGCCCCTGCCTGCACTTTATAATTTGGCTAATTTAAGTTATAATACAGTTTCATCTTTGACAGCAAAATCATTTTACTAATACTTTTATGCATTTAAAGAATTACTTCTAATTGGAGACCTTGTAAGTACTAATGGCATGCTAGGTAGGAAATGACAGAATTTTATCCTTCCTTGAACTGTTTTTCCCGATGAAATACAACCCGAGCTGTCAGAAGTACGAGTTATTACAGATGCCCTCAAAAATCTCACCTTTTTTAAAAAAGACTGCCAGAGGGGTTGCACTAGAAAATAGAAAAATCAATCCTAGATGAATGCAAAAGACAGAAGTCTTCAAATTGGCAAAAATAAAAAAGAAAGAAAAAGACCAGTTATATTAATCATTTAGATTATTTAAGAACAGGATGGAGATGGAGAGATGCTTTCCTAATGTCTCAAGATCAGGGTGGTTTTAGTCATTTCCGTGCTGGGTGTTTCTTATAAAAATAACTTTTTATAAGGGCCCTACGAAATTCCAGCTTTACCAAGCTTTGCAACCGTGCTGCCCATTATCCCGGCAAAACACCGAGGATGCAGCAGCCAGTAATTAGATCAGAGCGTGGAAAATCAGGGAGAGAAATTGGAAGGAATCACTTTTTTTAAAAAGGAAATGGTCACTAAGTGGCAGAAAATCCAAGTCAATCACAATTTTCTTGCTCATGTTGCAAACAGATGGGGTCGGGGCAGGGTCCAAGAATAGGAAGGGAGAACTCAGTTGGGGCGCGGAGTCACACGGGCGTCAGAAAGAACGTGAAATAAGCCAGCCTGGGAGACGCGAGCTCCTCAGGAAGGGCTCAGAGTAGGCCCCGCATCTGACAAGGGTGAGTCCAGGTGAGGGACATGTTACCTAGCGCCGCTGGCAAGGAGCCTGGGATTCGCCCGGGCGTGGTTCCCGCCAGCGCCTCCTCAGCGCGCAGCGGCCTACTGGGTGTCAGCGCGCAAAGTCGCATCTTAATCCTCTCTCCCGCTGGATTAATTAGGGCCTCTTCAAAGCAGAAAGTTGAGCCAGGGCTTCTTTCCCAGACACAGGGGCACCGGGAGGTCGACACTCCTCCTGCCTAGCCGGGCGCCCCTCCGCGGACATTACAGGGCCGAGGGGCTGCAGTGAACTCCGGTTCCCGCAATCCCAGCCCGGTTCCTGGGACCTTCTGGTTACACTGGTGGCCAGTAGGGTCACCGGAGTCAAGCCCTTGGCCCGGCCCGCTTCACCCGCGCCGGTGCCCTCGGTTCGCGGCCAGCATTCGGGGCGCCGGGCGGGGCACGCCCGGGAGGCCGAGGCGGCGCGCTATTCCTGTCGCTGTGAGCTACCGGCATGTTATGTGTGGCGCCCAATCACGCCTCTGACCCGCCGCTCTGACCTGCGCCCTCCCCTCCCTAATCCCCCAGGCTTTGATTTGATCCTCCGCGCGGAACAAGCTCACCTCACCCCCCACTGCCCCGTAACCAGTTGTCCCCGGCCTTCGCGGGTGCCCGCAGAACTGGTCTTCCTCGTTCACCCCCCCAGAGGTCAGAGTCCTCGCCCTGCACTCCCGGGACGCTGCATTTGCGCCGTCGGCGATCCAGCACCCCCGGAGTCCACAGGCAGCTAGGTTCTTCCAAGCGATGGTGTGCGGCCACCGCCGCCCCTGGCGTGCAAGTGTTGGTTCTCCACACTGGGCCGGGGAGGGGACTTTGGGCAACGCGCTGGAAGCCTCGGCAGTCGTGGAAACCAAGCCTCACACTCCCCGGAAGCCTCCAAATTCCGCGCCCTCCGTTACTAAGGGCCTCCGGAAACCGTTTCCAGGTTGGATTTACTCTGAGAGGGGCACCGGGCGATCTGCAGGTCTGGATGAAGGAGCCTGGGCTTTAAACTGAGCAGGCAGAAATGGGCCTCTGCTAGGGGCTCTGTGGCTCACGCAGGGGTCCCGGGAGTGTCTTGCCCCGGGATGCCTCCGGCCCCGCCCAGCAGACCCCAGGTCCCGCCAGGCCGCTTCCTGCCTTGGGCAGAATGAGTTATTTCCTGTCTTACTGCAAGGCTCATGGCGGCGCGCTGCTCACCGGCTACCAGGCCCTGCGCGCCGAGGGCTTCCTGTGCGACGTGACACTGGAGACTGAGGGCAGCGAATTCCCGGCGCACAGGTCGCTCCTGGCGTGCTCCAGTGACTACTTCAGGGCCCTGTTCAAGAGCCACACCCAGGAATCCCGGGCGCGCGTGATCCACCTGCACGTGCCATCAGCAGCCGGCCTGCAGCGCCTGCTGGACTTCATCTACACTGCCTGGCTGTCGCTCTCCATGGACACTGTAGAGGACACTCTGGAGGCTGCCAGCTACCTGCAGGTCACTGAGGCCCTGGGGCTCTGTGGGCGCTACCTGGAGCGCCAGCTGGCTCCAGAGAACTGCTGCTTCGCCGCCAACGTGGCGGCGCGCTTTGGCCTGGCTCACACGCTGGACACTGCTGAGCGCTGCATCGTGCGCCACTTGCGGGAGCTGCTGGAGCGGGGGGCGGGCCCCGCGGGACTGCTGGAGCTCAACCCTACGTCGCTGAGAGCTGTACTGGGTGCCTCCGACGTGGCACGCGTGCCCGAGGCCCGGCTGCTGGGCCTGGCGTTGGCTTGGCTGCGGCAGGAGCCTGCAGCTGAGCGCCTGGCGCACTGTACAGAGTTGCTGGAGCGTGTCCGCTTTGGCCTAGTTCCGGCTGAGGTACTGCGGCGCGTGTACTCGGGCTCTGGCCTCGTGCTGCCCGCCCGGGTCAAGGGCCTCATCATCCAGGCCCTCAACTACCACACGGCACCCTCCCGCCAACCGCTCATGCAGGGCGAGCAGACCAGCATCCGGAGCCCCCAGACCCGCATCTTGTTGGTGGGGGGACGTAGGGCACGGGAGGTGGTGATGGAGGAGGTCGTGGTCCCTCAGGGGGCAGCTAGGGGCCGAGTCGCTGCCCCAGAGCCTGAGGAGGAAGAAGAGGAAGAGTTGGAGGAGGAGGAGGAGGAGGAGGAGGAGTGGGAGCTCACCCAGAACGTGGTGGCCTTCGATGTGTATAATCACCGCTGGCGCAGCCTTACGCAGCTACCCACACCGCTGCTGGGGCACAGTGTGTGCACCGCGGGCAACTTCCTGTTTGTCCTGGGTGGAGAGAGCCCTTCCGGCAGTGCATCCTCTACCCTGACCGACGGCCCGCGAGTGGTCACGGCCCAAGTGCACCGTTACGACCCTCGCTTCCACGCTTGGACGGAAGTGCCCGCCATGCGGGAAGCGCGGGCCCACTTCTGGTGCGGTGTGGTGGGCGAGAGGCTCTTGGCTGTCGGGGGTCTGGGCACGGGCGGTGAAGCACTGGCCTCGGTAGAGATGTACGACCTGCGTCGGGACCGCTGGATGGCGGCTGGGGCACTGCCGCGGGCTCTGCACGGTCACGCGGGGGCCGTCGGGGACCGTGGTGTTGTGTACATCTCCGGGGGCAAGGCAGGGAGAGGCGAGGGCGGCGGGAGCAGCTTCCGGGACTTATACGTCCTGGGCCCTGATGAGCAGGCTTGGAGCAAGAGGGCGCCCATGGGCACCGCACGTTTCGGGCACCACATGGCAGTGCTGCGCGGCGCGGTGTTTGCTTTTCTGGGGCGGTACGAGCCCTTCTCTGAGATCGAGCGCTACGACCCCGGCGCCGACCAGTGGACTCGGTTGCGGCCGCTACCCTACGACCGCTTTTGCTATGGGCTGGCGGTGGTGGAGGAGACAGCGTTGCTGCTGGGCGGCCTCAAGTGGCGGGACTCGCGCCAGGTGCCTACCCGCAACGTGGTGGGCTACGACCTCGATCTGGACCGTTGGGAGGACATTGGCTGTGCGCTGCCCTGGGCCTGGAGTGGCTTGCAGTGCGCAGTGCTGCAGCTGGCTGAGGGTGGGGACGAGGAGAGGGAGGGAGAGCCTGGAGAGGCGCTGGATTTAGTGCTGGGCTGAATGGGTCAGTCCAGTTTCCTTCCACAATGGAAGAGAAAGTCGCGCTTGGCTAGTCTTACAGAGCAACGGATGGGCTTTTTCTAAGAAAGGGACTCTGGGAGCAGAGTGGCTTCTGAAGTGAACGAGGCAAACAAGACCTTGAGCAAAGAGAAACATTTCTCCTTGAGCTGAGAATGGGAGACAGGAGGGGTCAAATAGAAGGCTATATGAATCAGCTTCAGTGAGCTGGTGAAAGAAAATTTTTAGAAAGGCTCATGCAAGGCTAGAGAACTTTCACAAATAAAATATGACCTTATTTTACCTCTTACAGTTAAACTGTTTCCCTAGGTGCAAAACAGTGATTATTTCTGTGCCAAAAAAAAAAAAAAGGCCAAAAAATGTACCACAGGAAGTTTATACAAAACTCAGAAAATTGTTGGCTATAAAGGCTGCAATTAAGTCCTAGGAGATGGCATTATCTGAATAAATAGTGAAAGGAGAGTGCCTTGGTTAAATACCATGAAATCATTGTAAGGGGAACTATGATTTTATGATCCGGAGCCATGGTTAAAGTTCTGCTTTGACAGTTTGATATAAATATGGAACTGAGAGGAAAAAAACTCTAAGCATTTTTTTTTCTAGAAAGTATCCTTAAATTTTTCTGTCACCAGTGCCTACCCTAGGCTGCCTTTGCCCTGACTTTAGACAGCTCGCTGATTTTAAGTCACATCTCATCAACCCTTAGTCATAATAATTAGGCTCCTCTGGTAAAGTGGAATGTCTAACAAAAACAAAAGAAAAACTGATTTATACTCTTTTAAATGTTCATTCTGCAGACATACTATAGATTATATTTGTAAAAAAGAATTACTCTTTGGTGGTTACCCCACTTCCTCTAAAAGAATCACAGAAAAAGGAAAGAGGAATAGGTAGTTTTCAAGTTCGTGTCAGGTAATTGGGAAACCAGCTTGATTTTTCAGGGTCTTAGATAAGATACTTGCATACACTGAACAGGTGCTGCTTTTGGCTTGTATCACCAATGAGGCAGCAAAGTCAGAACTCAGAATTGGGGTGGAGGGTGGTGGCTGTGTAATTAGGTCACAAAGAAATGTAAGGACTTTGCATGAATAAAGTAGGTGCTTTATAAGGATTCATTAAGAGCTGAATTTATTTGACTTCAGTTTACAGTGCTGCCTCTCTCCTAGATTTGAAACGAATGCAATAAAATGTACAGATATTATATAGTGTTAAAAGGTCTCTTTCATGCTAGGCTAGCCACGAGTCTTGTCAAATTCATTAGTTTAATTTTTACCATGTAAAACAACAGAGCTGACTTTACAAAAGTAGAAGCTGCTTAGTAGCAACAGAGCTAGTCTTCCCATCAACAGCTTGCTGTTTACAGGCCACAACCTGGCCACTGTATTCATGACACATCCATCAGGTACATAAATTTTTAAGTGAACATACACATTTGGTCTAGTAAACATCAATAAGTCTAAACACCTGTAACAAGCACACTTCATTTTAGGACAAGAGGTTTTTTGTTTTTTTACATATACAAAATCTCACAAATTTAATGTGCATCAATATCCATGCAGTAAATAAATGTTTTTACAAATAGAGTTCTTTTTAAATGATAAAAATATTACACTGGACCCAAAATTCCATACAAACATTAATACATGATTTCTCATCCATTTTGACTAAATATAGGATACTGAAAATGTGCTGTAGAAAGGCCACTCTCCTGTACAGTTGTGCAAAGTCTGCAAAACTATAGTGATTCAATGGTGGTTTCAAAAGCAAAGAAAAAGATCCCTGCTGTGGAGTTTTTACTTTCTCCTCTACAGCAAAAATATTCACTGGCATATATCTGAACTCTTAAGGATGAAAGTACATTCACTGAGCTGTACAGGCAACAGTATAAAGCTGATTAGAAGTAGATTTTAGGATATAGAATAGTAAAGGAGGTTCCCTTTCTCCTCCTGAAGAAACAGCAAATTGTGACTTGTACGTTATGCAGCCAGACACTAAAAAGCAGCACAGTCATTTTCATGCTGTGATCACTTTCAAAAACAAGACGCTTATAAATGGAAATATATAAAGAGGACTTTTTCTTAGACTTCATCCACTCTATAGAACATGAAGCTAGGAAAAAACCTGTAAATTGTTTCTCTCATAATTCAATGTGACATCTCTCTGAATGACCATCACCCTCTTGCTCCTTAGTAGGGAAGTACATTTTTATTTTTCAATGTTGTTTTTTATAACAACACATCAGCCTGTAACTAAACATATTGTACTTCCCTGCCTGAAGTATAATTACATAAGTTTAATTAGTGGACTAGGGGAAAATTGGAAACTAAGTGGAAAGTTGATTCATTTCAGTTTATACCTTGTTGTCTTTTAAGAGTTGGAGTTTAAAAAGATGAGTTTGGGCTGAAATTATATATATATATATATATATATATATATATATATATATATGGCTGTTAGCTGCCTTTCTGGGTGAGTTAAGTCAGTTTTTAAAAATCCCCTCTCAAATTCTTCTGTACACAATCAGCATCTCATCACTACAAAAATAAAGGAAGATTTAAACCAAGAAAATAAAGCAGCTCTATCTTCAATTTTGGTCTTAGTTACAAAAACATCTTACAAAGCTTTGCCCTGATACACCAAGTGTTCTCATAGATTTGGAATAATATTTCCATTAACTAGCTTTCACAAGTTAATAGACTATTAAGACGAATATTAGATACCTGAACTTTTCTTATGTCGATGCTCTTCTATTTTGCTTAGCTCTTGTATGTGCATCTACATTTCACAAAAATAAAACTACAGCATTAAATGTTGTGCAATGTTTAAGAAAATTCTTAGAACATTTTAATAAATATAAAAAAGGTTTAAATTCTTTCCCACCCACAAGGATGTCTGCACCTCAAAAAATGTGATTTACTTTTGAAGTCTTGTTTATATAAAATTAACTTAAAGGGAGAAAAGATGACCATAGATAGAAAACTGCCTTTTGTGGTTTTACTACTTGAAGATCACCTGTATTTAGAATTGTTTGCAAAAGTTAATTTTAAGTCATTAAAGACAGTTGATTTTGCACATGGTAAACATAAGCTGAGCACTGATTGCATATAAAACATACAAATGCTCATTAAAGATAGTGGTATTGTGACCATATATGGTTTGTTTCATATAGTTTGATAACATTAAAGTATAGCTTGTCAAGTGTTCCACACATTGATATAAAAACTACCTTATATACTTGTTCAGAGTACCAGCAGGTACTAGACGGCCTGAAGGCAGAATACACTTAGACATGCGTTTCAATGTATGAATGAGTGTGTGTTAGAGAAGAAGTGATTACATCTACTTCAGAAGGAATACTCAGTGGGTCATTTGAGGTGGTATTTTGACAGATATCCAAGAAAAGGTCGAGGTACATCTGCTTCCATTGTTGGAATTCTTTAGATGTCAAGTCTGGATTGTCTAGGACTTTGTCGATAATGGCTACTTCCCCTTCTCTGGCCTGAAAAGAAAAAGGATTCAACAGTTAAGACTGGGACAAAGTTTTATTCAAGTTTAAAATAAAAAGTTAATAGGCAAAACATTTAAGAAGCCCATAAGAGATGGCTTTGGATACTCATACCCATCTCTTTAGACTCACGTCCTAGTGTAGTTTTTTTCTATACCTGAGAAATGCCTCCTTTTGGTCACTGTATGGTTTGCTTTTTCTCTTCGCCTGTCCTTTTGCCCATCTCGCCTATGGAAACCTTTTTCGTTCTTTAAGATCCAGTTCAAAAGCCTCTCATTTCTTCAAGCTGCCCTTAAAGACCTGGAAAGTTTTCTCCCTCATTTATGCCCCTTTACTACTCTATCACTGCCACTGAGTACATTTGTCATATTGTATCTCTTGAGTTACTTTGGCATGTGTTCTATCTCTCCTGCTGTATGGTAAGCTTCTCATACTTGAATGAGAGTGAGCATGGCCCCCTGTTACCGGAAATACATAATTCTTGCTGTGTGAATGTTATGGCTCTCTTTCTATAGCACTGGGGGCCTGTAATGGAGAATGGGTGCTCTCCCTTCCATGTTGGAAGCTGGGTCTCAGCTGAAGACTAAGCTTCATTTTGGTATAACTCACTAAGTTAAAACTATCACCTGGGGAAGATGAGAATCTCCCAGGTGGAAGGTGGGATGGCGGAGTAGGGGTTAAAACAGTCTGAGCAGCTCAGTCCTACCTTTTAGGGACCCAAGCAAAGCTTAGGGAAGTGTAGAAGATGTTTTGCAGGAAGTAAGGCACACACCTCTGGGCCAGCCAGAGTTGGGAGGCAAAGGTAGCAAGATGCTTGTTGGTCTGGCCTCACAGACCAGAATATGGAAGAGGGCTGGGACTGAGGATGTTGTGAATTGCCTGTGTTGAGATTTGAGATGTGTGCTTGGTGAGGGGGCCTGTTAAAATTCCAGCAACTAGACACATCCAGGGTTGCTTGGTCAGCTGTCCTTCCCTAATGAAGGAATTCCTTCCCTATTAATTTTCCATGCCAAAAAGCATAGGGTTCTGCAGTTCATTTGGACCAATGAGGGACATTGTTTTACAGTTACTTTTCATTATCGTTCTTGGCCCCAGAGAACTGAGCACAGTGTTCATGTAGCTGATGATTCATCAATACTTACTGAAAAGAACATTGGCAGTAGCCATATATTTTGTGACTGGAAGAAAATACCTTGGGGGACTCTACAGAGCATAAAAGACAGGGGAAAGGGGGCTGTGAGACAGAAGGAGAGAAAGAAGTCTTTAAGATCCATGAATCTAACCTGCATCAAAATGCCTGCCTGCCTTCTAAACTAGGCAGTTTAGAACTGAATGGGGGAAGTGGAGAGGCTCTATAAAAGGTGGGAGGGTGATGATATCTTTGGAGTAGGATTAGTCACTGGAACTATTCTCATGACTATTATAGCACTCTCCAAAATTCTGCTCTTCCTAAAAGTTCATTAAATTGTCCCCTGGATTTGCAGTAGTATTTGCATGACTACCAATTAAAAGCGAATGGACTCTGAAAACTTTGCTGCTTGCTATCTGAATTTTTTTTTCAGATCATTTTCTAGTTCGTCTTTCTCTTTGGTACTCACCTATATTTCAAAATTACAAAACCTCAGCAGTATGCTATGGATCAGAAATATTTCCCAAAGGAGCCCTTTGACCTTTTGTTTCCTGAAATTACTACAGCACATACTATGTATGATAGTTATTTTCCGTTTTTGTATTTTAAAGGCACAGGGCCTGCTTAGGTGGCTTGTGCGGTTGGGCCTTCTCTTCAACCTCCCCCACTCACAGTGAGCAGGGCTCACTTGTCTGCCTCCCTCTCCAACTTCCTGCCTCTCTGCTCTCCTGTCCTCACCACCTCCTCCCCAACTTAGGGGTACATAATAGGGAGACTGGAGACAATGTAAGCACTTACAGAAATGTATAATAGGAAGGTAACATGTAAGTTGGGAACTGATAATGTAAACAGAAGAATTATAAAATTTCTACATCGAGCACAAACCACCCCAAATGTACTGTAGTTCATGGAGGAAACAATCACAGAATACCTCAAACTCTTTTAGTACCCACTGTTGCATTCTGCATGCATGCTGTGTTCTTTTAGTAATGCTAATAATTACACTACGTGGTATTTTTATGTTAGAAAATCTATAGACTGAGGAATAACACCAGCCCTGCATTTTTGGAAAACAATTTTAATCACATCCTGTTTTCTCCTAGAACTGAGAATATAACATTTAGTTAGTGCTTTGAGACATTAATGAAAAGTTAAGATGATCTCCTCTTTACCAATATACTTACTATGACATAGAAACAGCTCAGATTCAGGTTCCCACTGTTTAACTCCTCCTCTCCCCAGACCACAATTTGTATTTCTTAACCTACAGTATCTGGTAATCCACTTTAGGAATGAATCTCTTCAAAGAAATTTGTCCTTCTATTTCTTGTCTTACCTTTAAAGTGCTTTTGAGAATTCTCAGCCTGTGTAGTTTTTCATTCATTACAGGATCATTACATCTTTTTATAAATGATAGCTTATATTCCATCTTGGTTGAAATACGACGTTCTCCTAGTGGTGACAGACTGGCTTGCTCTAGTGCCCTGTATAAATCTTGCAATGAGTCTCCTAACTTTTCTTCTTTACTTTCACCTGCAATGTCCAAAAAAAAAGAGACAGAGAAATGAATTCATTGTAATAAAGTTATTTGACACCCCAAAAATTTATTAAAAAATCAAAACTACCGAAAAACAGTATAAAGAATGTGAAAACACTATTATATTAAAAAACAACAAAAACCCACAGCTGCTAGTTATATTGTGTAACATTAGCTCCAGGCAGCTAATTGTTTTAGAATGATCCAATAGGATTCTTTGATTAACCAAATATCCTCTTGATAGCAAATCACCATACATATGTTGAGTCCAGCAAGTTCAAAGAATTAGAATACAAAAGGCACACAACATGGAAACAATCCTGCACATTATATTTTAAAACATTAATGAATATCCCTTATCATTATGTTGATAAGCATAGAAATGCTGATTAATAGAGCTCACCTGGTTTAGCAATACTGAATGAACTGATTTTTACATTTTTCCAGACCTCATAAGATTGAATGGCATTCAATAGAGTATATTTGATTATAAAAATCTTCCAGTTGTGCCAAAGAGGATTATTAGGTTTCATGTGACTGCCATAGTAATGCCTTGTACATTGTAAATATAGTACTGATCACAAATTACCTATATTTTAATTAAAATGAAATATGGGAATATGTTTATATGCAAATATAGAGGGAAAATCTGGCATGTGCTAAGAGAAGCTACTTAGTATTTGTAAGACCTGAGGAGAAAATACTCCAGTTAAATATTTTTGAGAAAAAAATGAGAGCTGGCTCAATAAGGATCTTAGATGTAGCCGAACAAATAAAACTCCCATCTTGTTTTTTAATTGCCTGAACACTAATGTCATGTCCTTCTCAAGGAGACATATTTAAGTAATTATATCGGCCCAAAGAGTGAATATGAAATGTTGTTCATTTCCGCCATGGTCCATGCGAATATTTTAGGCTTTCTGACATAGTTTCAAAAAAAGATTCCCTAATTGGTAATGATACCATTTAACATTTAGATGTGCCAGACAGCAGGGTAAATGCTTACTCTTTATGATCTCATTTAATCCTCACAACAATACTAAGAGCAGATCTATTGGATCTTCATTTATAGCAGGGCAGTATCTTGTTCAAAGTCATACTTAGAAGCTAGACTTACATGTGGGCAGTCTGACCCCAGAACCCACGATTTTAACAAGAATTCTATACTGCCAATTCTTTTCAGTTATCATTTGAAATGTGTATTTAGCGGTAGATGCCAAAGAACGTGAGACTTCCTTAAAATGCAGCATGCAAAAAAATTTTTAAAATGACTGTATCTAAAACTGTCAACAAAGCCCAAAATGTACCTTAACCTAAAAAGATCATTTTTAGGATTAAAAATTAGCTTTATTTACTTTACACATTCAACTTTTGGCTCTGCTACTGAAGTTACAAACTAATGGTAGGTATAGTCATCGAGTCCTTCTATTAGAAAATTTCTTGTTTTCATGAGCACATGCTATCACTAAGTCCTCTGTGATGAATTTTAACTTCTTAACCATATATCTAAGTTAGAACTATGATCTAAAAATACAAAAATCTCTTTAAATAACAACTTTTAAATTCTCTGTTGGCCCATCACTGAATATATTCAACACCTAGAGGATTTTGCGGGATGAGGGATGGAAGACTGTAAAAAGGAGAAACTTCTTTGTGGGTTATGAACAAAATGGAAGCAAGATAGGGCATCTTAACTGAGAATGATTTAGAACAGGTAAGGCACAAAATCATATGACCATTTAGAATAACTAAATGGAGTTGTAAAAACAAGGACACATTTAAACAGTATAAGTCTATTTCAGAAAATCATAGACCAGGAAAGAACCCTGAGGAATTATATAGTAGTTATCACATTCTTTTTTTCCTCAAGGCAGTACTGCATCTAAAGCCAGATGTAATTTCATAGAGCAGAGGGTGGGGTAGAAACAATGGGAGGCCTAACAGATGTGAATTATAGTAGTTAAGGTATCAGGTGGCCTAATGTATTATTAGTTTTTTGGTTCTAGAAAGAAGGTGAAGGAAAAAGGGATTTAGATTTTAGTTTTAGGATTTAAGGGAGGCAGCAGTATTTTTATATAGTAAAATTTTATTTTAAAAGAACCTTCCTCCATATTACCTAACATTGTAGAAGGTTGTATATATTTTGTTTAAAAAAACATTTTGAGCCAGTTTTATGTCAGTTCTTAAAGTTTGTGGAATACTGGGGCAGAAGACTGATGTTATAAAATTTCAATGCAGTTCTACTTTAAGAAGGATGAGTGAAGATTCAATATATAAAGCGACATACATAGGTATTAAACAATAAAAACTGAAAGTTTTTCCCCCTTCTTGCTCTTACGGGGGAGAAAAGCATTCAATCAAAAGACAACATAATTCTACAAAGAATCTGGTTTGACAGCTGTAAAAAGAATTGAGTATGGATTTATCTCTGGGCAGCACACTTGAACAAGCAATCACAATGAGACAGAACACAGAAACATTCCTAAGTATAGTAATGGGATAGTGTGGCTCCTATCAGAGATAAGTAAGCCACCCCCTCCCCCCATCCCCTACACATCATACACATACACTACACAAGACACAGTAGTGGGATGAATAAGGACAAGGGACTGAGATGCCAGGCTACCACGAAATGCCACCAATTACTTAACATTTTAAGACTAGACAAAGAGTCTTTATATTTTCAAAGGCGGGGAGGGGTGGTGAGGGGCAGAGTCACATTATAAATCTGATTCACTGTGCTCAACAGTCAAAACAACACAGAACTCAACATTCAAGACAAAAACAGACCTTTATTTTCTTTTATAATTTTCAATTGGTTTCCTTGATTTTTCTCAGATGAATACCAATTAAGCCAATTGGGACTACTGTTGCAACTGAAAATATGAAAGCACCTTTATTTTCTTCTTTTTTTGCCCTCTTCTTCATCTGCTTCTCACTTCTCTTCAGGCTTCTCTCTTTTTTCAACCCTTGTTTTTTCTTCTTTTAGAAGAGGCTTGCTTTGGAAGAGGAGGCAAGCACTTGGTGATGTCTGCTTCCTGATTGACTTTCTTTCAATGTGCCAGTACAGCCATTGGAACACTGGCTGAAAACCAGCTCTTTTGCAATTTGAATGAATGTTTTCTGAAAGTTGGCAAAGTGTAGAGACCACATTCAAATCTCAGGACATATATAGGAACCTTCTGTGATTCCTAATGAGGAACTATATCACGGCTATAATGAAATTTTAATCTGTATCTAATTTATTCAGGAAATCTGGACCTATACAGAAATAAATTTCCCTCAAATTATATTTAGGTTTACAACATGTAAATTAGTCCTGTGTCAGATTACATACTTTTAAATTCTGATTTTATTGAAGCAAATAGTGCATATAAAATTTTCTTTCCTACATAAAATTTCATTGACTGATGGATTTGAGGATCATAATTAAGTTACTGATGAATTAACTTGTATTCTGTGCCAAGGGAGTATCATTTATGGCTGTGTCATACTTGACGGGGTGAAAGAAGATCCTCTTTATTGTCCCTTTTATATTCTGCTCCATTATGAAATATTGTGAATCTAGGTATGTAGTGAGCGTCATTGTCTTTTTTTCAGGTTGCCTATGACCTCTAGGCAGTAAGTGACAAATGAAAGCTCAAAGAAAAGAATAGCTAATGAAAAATATCAGTTTGATGGACTCTCTTGCAAATATCTTATTAGAAGATAATAATGCATTTCTCAAATGCCAAAAAGTCTTTGGTTGATGTATTTCTTACATTCAGGCTCAGTGGTTTCCAAGCTTTTTCTGATTGCACACTCTTATCAGCTAAAACACTTCTGTTTTATAGAAGAGAAACTTATATATATGTATTACTCTATAGTAATAGATAGATCTTATAAAACATACACAGAAATAAATTGAAAAGGATGAGAGATAAAACCCAAGGAAAAATTCCAATGTTTTTTCTTCCTGTACCTTAATGTACCCTTGTGTGCCCTACTTCAGAGACTTAGACTGTGACTTTTCCACGAGTGGAATTCATCCCACTCATTTGCATTTCCCATTCTTCTACCTGGCACAGTGCCTCATGCAACCCAACACATTCAGAGTAATGGTTTTCTTTAATTTATACACAAACTACTCCAAAGAGTGTTCCCTAACAGGTGACTGTGTAATTATTAGGACAGTCTATTGCATAATATTGTTCATGAAACTTGGCAACCTAAAATTTTACTCTATTATCCTCCCCATTTCCCCATCCCTGCAATGACAATGTTGAAGGAGCAGAAAAAATGAAAACAAAACAAATAAGTAAACCAATTGGGCTCTTGAAGAATGAAACCAATGATGGATAATGAGTTCTGGTACATATTTTGGAAGGTATCTGTGATCTTGTAAAATTGGACAATGATGTCCTTGTGGAAACAGTTGTTTCTCCTGCAATACAGCTGTGTAATGAGCCCAGAAGATTGCGAAAGATTAAATCACGAATGAGAGAGGAGACTGGACATAGATTTAAGAGACATTCATTCTTGTATGGCTGCAGAGTGCTTTAAGGCTTCCAGGCTAATGATATCAAGTATGTGAAATACTATTCTTGTCACAGAAGGCAATTAACATTTGCATTGAGAACACCCGAATATTTTCTATGAATATGAATTTACTAGCATGCCATAATGAACTTATTTATATGTAAGGTGACAAACTTTTAATGGACTTAATGTCTTTGCAGGTTTTATGATAAAGATGATCAAGTATTCAGGGGTTTATACTATAATTTGAATATTTGTAATTAAATACTAGCTCTCTTAATGCTTTTATATAAGTCAATTATAAAACTGGGGTTGGGGAGGGTAGTTTGTTATATCAGAAAAAAGCATAAGATTTTAAACGCTGGCTTTTAGTCCTCCCTGTGTAATCAACTACTTGTTTCATATTTACACAAACATTACTATTGGGCAATAATTTCTCTAATGAAAGAAAGCTATTTTAGTGAGAAAAAACCCTTTCTCTTAAAAGGCCAGTTTGAGTGACTCCACCATTTGCTAAGTGTATTTTTAAAGAACATGTAAAGCCCATCCTTGTAAGAATGATAATGTGCTTCACTGAAATCAAGTACTTGTGTCTGTCAATTTCTTCCTTACAACACTAAATCTTGCTCCATAAAGATGTGACAAAAGAAAGCTAAACTTTATTCTATACTTCTCTAAACATACAATTTCTGCAAAATTATGTGGTTTAATGATAAAAATACATGACAGTGGTTGAATTTTCAGGGCACTACAGTAGTTTTTATGACAAGTAGTCCAGATGGCAAAATCTTGGTGTTCTTAGCATCGATTTATTGCCCCAAAGAAGGGAAAGTTCTTTGAAGGACAATCAAAAATATAAATGACAGAGTTTAGGCTTACCTGTAGAATTTAGAAAATTTAACCACTAGGAGTATGGAAGTAAAAGTGCTTGGCTCTCAGACAGGAACTCATAAAGGAGATAGTTTAAAACCAAAGCTAAGAGATGATTATATTTGAAAATTAATCTGGAGTCACTACATTCCTTAATGAGAAAAAAAAATTCTTCAGATCACAAAATTTTACTATGACTTAAACAGGGAGAATGACCCAAGACAATCCCATAAATATTAAATGCCAATAAAATGCTTTTTGATAGATTTCTATATACCAGAACTATTTTATATATATATAAATATTTATATATATATATATGTATGTATTTTTAAAAAACACATTAAAATGGTTAGAGCACAGAGGCAATTGTAAGGCAGATCAATGTGATTTTATTCACAGACACAAATTCCATTTGTGAGAAAGAAGCATTGATTACTTCTTTTTAGAAAGATATTTACTATCAAGCATACTTAGCAAATTATTTAGCTATCTGAAACGATCTGATACCAATTGGTCATATTTTTATTTTTAAGTAATTTATATTTTTACAGGTATTCACATTATGCAATACCACACACTGCGGTGACAGGAAGAAAAAAACATTTCAAAATACAGTGTTAAATTAACTGTTCATTGCACAGTATGAAATATCCATTAATTAGCATTAAAATTATTACAGTGTATCTTATCCAACTAAAAAAAATTTCACATCCACTACAGAAGAAAAATAAGCAATACTGATTGAGCCATAGGGGACCCAGTTACATAGTATTAAATAATATCTGAAGCTAGTTTGAAAGACATCCAGACAAAATACTTTTTCAAAAATGAAACCCACAGCCTATAGATTCAAAATATTTTACAGAAAAGAATAGCTCATGCCTGCCCTAAGAGGCAACACCACTCGTGTACAAGTGCCAAGAAATAAGGAGAAAGTTAGGATTTTAGCTGAGGATTCTATAATAAAGCCTGGCATGAGAAATTTTCTTCATTAATGCCACCGAAAGCAGTCTCTGTGTTGTACCTGAATACACTTTATAATAGAATAAACATATTAAGTTTCAGAGCACATTGTGTATACCTTGCCTTAATAGATTACACTTAATTTAGTACAATACAGCACGTCAAGTTTTAAAAATGCAAAATACACTTAATACATAATTTGCTTTCTCTGCTTTGCCTTAAAAGAGGCCACCAAAGAGTCCATTAAACAGCCAGGATTTTCTAGTTATTGAAGCTGATCCCTCTCTTTTCCTCGTGTCAGGAGAACACAACTGAGGTGTCACCACACAGAGCCCTTTCCCAGTTAAGACCCTTTCCCCTTCTGTTCTCCCATAGAAACCGCAGTTTTCTGTTACTGTGCTCCATCTTGATTGGCTTTGATCTTATGCTAGTCCCAATGTAGAGAGCTCGCATTCTTCTTAAGAGTGGCCTGCCCCTCTTATATCCCTTTGGGAGGCCCCCAATCCAAAACACTTGATGATCTAAGCTTTTTACAAGTCTGTTTTCTGTTATAAACAGCAAGGACGAGGCCATTTTAGTTGCTTGCAAGAGGTTGATGTTGAGTCTGCGACGTGCCGACTCTCTCCGATCTAAATTCTCTAAACATTAGCTTATCAATCTGTGAGTCCAATGGGTTGAGTGCCAACAGAAGTGGATCCGATTTGGCATGGAGAGGTTCTACCAACTCTCGCAGTGTATTAGCCTAATATGATAAAGCAGTGATACAATATGATGAAAGACCTGCGAGTGCCATTATTTCCAAAGCATATTAGTATTTGTATTAGAAATACCATCATGCAATACCCATGAAGAGAAAGTAGAAAAATATGGCTAGAATTGCATATGGTTTTAATACAATGTCTTTCTGTTGGCATGCAAGTCTACTTGGCCATAAATGGGACACCTTTTGCTTTAAGCTTGGTTGTCTGGAAATGTTAATCTCCCAAATATACATAATAACACACAGTGAAGAAAAATCTTTTCCCACCACTATACTTGTATATGTACATCTATAGTTTTAATCAGAAAAGTTTATGTGAAAAATATTCTCCATACACATATAAAATGACCATTTCTTTTGAGAAAATTAAAATGTATTTCTATACAAGATCTTTCCTCAATTTCATCCAGTCAAGAAGGATGAAGCAAACTTTTCTAGTTTTCTGATCAGAAGGGTATTGGATTAACCTGATATATATACTACAATGTCTTAATCGGTGAGACAGTGGAATAGCCTAGCTAGTATCGCTCCAATGAGGAGGCCGCATGCTTAACAATATAAAATGCCAAGAAATGAAAAGCCGAAACAGAGTGAATATGATGAAAGGGTGACTCTACACCTGAGCATAAGCCACATGCCAAGGTTAAGAAACTGGAAGAGATGGATGTTTCTGAATGACCTGAGAAACTAAGAACAATTTGGATAAAATAAACTGTACTCCCATTTAGGTCACTTTATTTTGGATCTTAAGGAATCCAATAAATATTGTCAGCAGAAACAAACTAGCAACATTTTAAATCTCTAGCCTAGTGCAGATTTTTCTCTGTAACATCCTGTAGTATCTTTTGAGTTATATCGAGAAAAGAAGGAACAAGTTGGGAGAGAGAATAGAGAAAGCATGTTGTTCATTATGTCATCCCTTAGAACATGGGGAGGGACACATCTTGCCTGTAACACTGATATATAGAAAACAAGATATAGCATAGTTCAGAAATCAGCAGAACTAACTTTTGTCTGTAATATTATACTCTTTCTGTAGAAATGGGGGTGGGAACTGAATAATCTTCATATATAGGTCAAGTAAAACAAAACGCAATACCTCAGTTTGTATAATATTATAATACTGGAATGCTAGCTTTAGCGTCTACCACTTCGTTTCACAAGGTCATGAAATTTGAAACAGCAAAATCAGAGGGAATCCAACCTTGGGCACAAGGTCATTTCTAAGTTTAAACTGTTCTTAATTTATCTAAGCAACTCAAACATTTTGCAATTATTTTGAACACATCCTTTGTTTCCACACAGAGATAAGGTTACATGAACCTTTTAATTTCTAGTACACATTCCCTAATACCCATTTAACCCATTCTAAACCGAACTAGAGACCTGGTAATCAAGTCACAATTGCTGAATTCTACTGCAAGAGACTGGAAACATCTCCTCAGTTTAGCTCCTACCGGATGGCAGAGGGAGGACTATTTCAAAATGGCTACAACTAGTTACCACTTAGTGTATGTTAGCATAAGAGAAGATAACTCCCTAGAGCAGGGTGGGGGTGGAGGTACTTGTTAAACACAGATTTCTGGGCCCTACACCTTATCTACTGAATCAGAATTTCTGGGTATGGACTCAGGAATCTGCATTTTAAACAAGCAATCCTGGTGAATGTTATGCCCACTGCAGTTTTAGACTTCTTGTTATAGGTCAATCGCATTGGCTAGGGCTGGCTGGAGTAACATCAATTTTTGTACTGCATATACAAGTAGTTTCTAAGTCAGAAGCCCTAAGGTTGGGGACTTCACATAGCATTTTATTTTTAATCCCATCACCAGTCTGACATTGTATCATACAGCTTAAACAATTTCAAGATTTTTGCTGAGGAATCTGATGGAAATATCTTGGTCTACTGAGATTATGGCAAAATGAAAGAGGCCTTGGTAAACTTTAAATAAAAATTTTAAAGCTGTACTTTTTATGTAGTGTTAAATATTGCCTATTTATTTTTGAGGCAAACAAACAACTACAAAGGCACTCCTACACTCAACTCCACTATATGTCTTGGCATGTGCATTATGAATCTTAAGTATAAATGCACTGGTGAGCCAGGTGGGTCAGAGGCAAGTGCAGGAAGGGCTGCCGGTATATGGCTAATCTAGATGAACTCTCTAAAACACAAAAACCTACTTCATGATACTGCCCTTCTATCTTGGACTTCTGTGAATCTCATGTTTATGTGTCTTTAACTTTTTGCAAGTCTTGTTCTGATTCTCAACACTCTTTCTTTTTCTCTCCCTTTATGTTTTCACTGGGCTTTCTCTTTTTTCTTTGTGTTCAATCCCTGATTACCACCCTTCTCCTTTGTAGTGGACAACTTCATTTATCCTGATACAAATAGTCAAAATAGTCAACCCAGTTAAAATTATTATGCAGACTAATTTTATCCCTTTTTTCTAAAAGAACAATGGAAATTGTATGTTTTTTAGGAAAAGACATGCTGGGCACAGTGGCTCATGCCTGTAATCCCAGCACTTTGGGAGGCCAAGATGGGAGGATCACTTGAGGCCAGGAGTTTGAGACCAGCCTGGGCAACATAGCGAGATCCCATCTCTATGAAAAAAATAAAAGGCAGAAAAAACATAAATTATATAACTCTTGATTATTTTGTTTTCTTTTGGCTAATATTCTACCTATAAAAATATTTCCTATTCCTGATGTTAAAATAAACTTCACTGTTTACCCAGAATTTAGCCAATTACATTTTGAAATTATAGCAACATATCTATGATACCACAAAGAAAATCAGTAATGCTTCTGTTTGGCATATTATTTAATAAATATTTATTAAGCTTCTACTCATCACTGAAACCTCCAATCATGAGGCCACCAGCTTAGGTTAAGAAGAAACAGATCTTGTTTCCCTGTTACTATACTCCTGGAGATCTGAATGATGAACCCAGATGTAATGCCATGTTGAATAATGTGTAGAATGACTTATTCCAGTGAGATTCCATTTCCATGCAAGTTCCTTAAGACACAGATTGAATAGGAAATCTTGAGGAAGATGTTTCTTTTCCTTTTTGCTTTATGAATTTAAACATTGCCCCAAATAAAACTTGACCACCCAAATAATAAACGTAAATAGAAATTTTGGAAACATAAGTTTTAGAAATGTAATCTGGCTTCTATTAGTGACCTGCTAAATATAGCTGATGATACTTCAATCAAATGCCCAAGGATTAGATTATAGAGGAGATAAGGGTAGAGGTACAAATATCTGCAAGAAAATGATTAAGGGTGAATACAAAACAGGTAAAAAGAAATATTTTGTTTAATGGATGAAAGAGAAGAAAATACTTTAAAATGGAAGAAAGTATTTAAGCCAGATGAGCACTTAACGAAGATTCCTACTTCTGTTTGAGTTCTAAGACAGAACTCAGTTCCATTTTACTCAGTTCCATAATCAGCATGCTTGAGGGCAAATTTAAGGGCAAAGCCAAAGACTACTTGTCTTAAGCTATTTGCAGATAATAAAGGTCACCAATAGCAGATATTCAAGTCTATCAGTAACACAATTCCACTCCTGGAAGAGTAGAATTGTTCTGTGCTTATTTTGGAAAACCTTATTTACTTACCATAGTTATCTGGAGCCTCTCCTTCTTCTAAATGTATGTGTTTAGATTTAAGTTTCTTTTTCAAAAACAAGGATATCTAACACCATGAAATGACAGTGTTAATTGCTTTTCTCTATGTAAGTATTGGAGAGAGTGGGCTCATACCTTGGTTCAGAATGTTCAGACCAAAACAGAGACTTGTTAACTGTGGTTTGAGTATTATCTGTCCAAATTTTGAGGGCCTATTTTCTCATAAAAGGTTGACTTCAAAAAGACAGGATATTAGATTAAAAATTTTATCTGCTTAGTTTTTAATACCACAGGGAGAAGGAGTCGGAAAATATTTTTAGTTTGTGAATGTGGAGCAAAATTTTCGTGATATTCTTTTTCAAAATAAAGTGATAAATAGTGAAAGGTAATATAGTTTGTGCTTATACTTACAGCACTATAGAATTCTTTAATTTGCAATTCCAGGTAAAATAAAATATTTGATGAACCTAAGCCATAGGCAAAACAGATAATTCTGTTTCCAGATAATTTGAGCATTCCTCTAAATTCCCAAACCACAATTCCATCCTGTGTGTATAAATCACAAGATATGGAATATTTCCTGATGACAGTAGTATTTCATCTTAATGTACATACTGTTATATTATGACCTTAGAGTGCATCTGTGACTTAATTACTTCTTCATGAGTCTATCACACATGCTGACTTTTAAAAATCTGCATTAAAAACCACTATCTGAAATTAAGGCAGATTTAAAGTACCCTTTAAATGAAGTTTATATATTGGAAACAACTGAAGACATCTTTCACATTTAATAGTCACAGAAGTACTTAATATGTTATTTTAATTTACAACCAGTTTATTTTCAATGAAGTGTCTACAGATATTTCAGAAAAATGTACTATGGAATTTTGACACATGATACTGTCATTGCAAATGTCACCATTCAGATTTTAAAATGGAAAATGAGAATAATTTTTATAGACATATTGTTCAGTAAGGGTTTAATAGGTGCCTATGGATGTATATATATATACTATATCAAATGTTAGGAATAAATATACAAAAGATGACAGCCTCGTCTCAAAAAGATTATGATATAGTTGTATTCCTATTTCCCACTTCTATCTTAAAATTTTATAGTTAAGAATTATCTATTGGCCAGGCGTGGTGGCTCATGCCTGTAATCCTAGCACTTTGGTAGGCTGAGACAGGCGGATCACGAGGTCAGGAGTTCAAGACCAACCTGACCAACATGGTGAAACCCCGTCTCTACTAAAAAAATAGCTGGGCGTGGTGGTGCATGCCTGTAATCCCAGCTACTCAGGAGGCTGAGGCAGGAGAATTGCCTAAACCTGGGAGGCGGAGGTTGCAGTGAGCCAAGATCGTGCCACTGCACTCCAGCGTGGGTGACAGAGTGAGACTTCGTTTCAAAAACAAAAACAAAAACAGGAATTATCTACTTTATTTTACTTAATATTTGACTTCTCCATCCTAATCCACCCATATTTAAAAATATTTCAGTAGATAATGTTATTTTGAGGTTATTAATAAAATAATGTTGAACTCCAATGAGACAACTTTAGTAAAAATAATCATTCCTGGGTAAGGTTTTCTTTTAGCAGTGTAGGTGGACAGCAAGCTATTGGCAGATCGGGTTGCTTTTGAAATCCATTTTATGATGAATAATGACTTAATTTAAAATAATTGCCTTAAAGTTCTCAGTTCCAGTTGAAATAGCTATAGAGATAACATAGCTGAAGTCTGAGAAATGAACCCCCTACAGAAAACAGTAGACTTTTTTTTTTAAGCCCCAAATACTTAGAGGTGAACAGTGCAGGTTTTAAATTGTGGATTTTCTACCACCACCTCGTATGTTTGTATTAAAAGAATATAATTAGATCATATTCAGCCTGGTTGATAATCAATGTGAAGTAGCTCAGTGATGAGAACTGCCAAACTGGTGAACAAGTGAATCATTTAACACTTCATTTGTGACTATATGTGACTATAGCTGGTCTGCCAAAATGAAAAGGCAAACTGGGATCAACCCTATCAACATAGTTTTCTTGCCTATTTCCTTTAATAGGTTCTTTTTGGTCCTTCAAACCCTATTATGACATTCTCTTTCCTACATAATAAATACTCTGAAAAGTAGTTCCAACCTTAGATGAACCTTGGTTCACTTATGTGACTGGGTGGTAAGAATGTCTTCAGAACACTGATTATATGTCTATGACCCAAGCTATTTAATTTGCCCATCACACTCAACTTGAATTTTCCAAATTGGATATTCTGGTGGAATAACAGGTAAGGGTATGTGTACCTGGGGAGCTGGGGTTATGGAGATACATTTGGTATGTTCATTTCATCAGAACCCAGATACATTTAGTATGTTCACTTCATCAGAGCCCACTCAAAGTAAACAAAGGACTTTGCCCTTACGTACTTCTGCCATGATGCTCATCAGCTAACTTGATCTGTGCTGAGTAAATTTTAATGCTATGCAAATTATGCTTTTACTGCTCAGCTTCTTTAGGAAGCAACCAATGGCATAGCTTCCTAAGTTTTGAAAACTTTATCTAAAATAAATATATATGTATATATATATTCATATTCTAAAATACATGAATATATAGCTATATAAATAACAGTAAAACAGATCTTTGTCAACTTTCATTCTACAGGTCTAGTCCATTCTATTCTTCCTCTTATACTAAATTCATATTCTATCCTCAAAGTACTGCCATCTTGATTTTGGTAGGAATATTATTATTTTTATTAGAAGAATATCTTCAGTATTAGCTCCAATATCATGACATTCCTCATGATTAAATTAAGGAATAAAAGAGGTACTAATTTGCAAAAGTAAGTGAAATACTAAATTCTTTTCAACAAAAATACAACAGATGGTTCTCTTTATGTGTGTGGGGGGCTGAGAGCAGAATAAGAAAATAATTGATTCTTATGCTAAAAATCTAAAGACATTATTTCCTCGTATACTGTAACATTCTTTATGGTTGTAGAAGCTTGAAATAAACTTCTGTTTATACTTTCTAACTGAGCTTGCAATATTACAAAAATGGCAATATTGATTTTCCTCCTTCAATAACTTCTAAATGTTAATGCCTTATTAATAACCTCCTTGGCATACCAGTCTGACATTTGGGATCATTTGCTCATAAACAACTCTGGCAAGAAGGAGCTGCTTTAGGGGCACTGCCAATTGAATTTAAGGACAATGAAAGATACCTTCTTCCTCAGCAAAGCAAGTGCCAAAGAAAGTAAGAAGAAAATTCAAGAAACATTTGTAAGAATCTAAAATTGTATCTTGACAATTATCATTAAGATTTTTTCTTTATGTCAAATTTGTTATAAATCTAATCTCTCACCTTAATCCATGGTATTTTTACATTATCTTTTATTTTCTAATCTACACTAATTATATCATAAACAATTCTCAAAAATCCCCATTGTTAAGTCATCTGCATATTCCAACATTCAAAATGTATTGTGTACATGACAAGAAGAAAAACATTAGTTTGGTAAAAATCGCTACAAAATCATGTTTGTAAGAAATACAGCATAGATGTAAACAAATTAGCATTAATGTTCATCTTAACTAAAAACCAAGTAATGAGTTTTCATATTCAATCTTAGCTATCTTGAAAATTGTTGGTTATTACATTTTGGACCAGCAAAGTCATCCTACATTTGGGATGGAATGCTATTGAATCTAAAAACATATGAAGAATATGCTTTTTAAAAATGTCCTATTATATATGAATTTTCATTTTTCCCTTCTGACAAAATTATATGGCACTACACTTTTAAGCAAAGTTTCAGTAAATAGAGATATGCTGACTCTCAATGTTCTTATGGAAAAATACAAATGACCTCATAGCCATTGCAAAAGGTTCACAGCTATATCTGTGTTTAACATTTAGTATCACATGCTGAACTTCACACTCACCAGTGTAATTACAGAAAACTAGAATGATACAGGAACTTCATTGGAGTGAGAGTTTCTCTTGAAAAATTCAAATGTTTGAAATGTCAGAAAGTTCTCTGTATCCTATAACTTAATTTGTATTCAAATATTGCAATGGATTGCTAACTTCTTGCTAGCAAACAAAACCAAAAATTCATTTATGTTAATAAATTTGTTTCCCATCTCTAAATTAATTTATGGTGCTAGCTTATTCAGAATATATTAAAAAAATAAGAACAATTATATATTTTATTGAAGTCAGAATCTTTTGGAATTCCTATAACTATTTTATTAAGCAAGGACCATGTTGCCTTCTCTAGGGTAAAAAACACAACCATGAAAGTAGAGATGTCATCTTAAGTCACTTTGGGGAATGTGCAAATCAAGGGGTGAATTTGGGATTCCCAACACCACTTAAGACTTCCTACTATCTCCTTTGACTGGTGCCATTTTCTGGGAGGGGGTGGCAAAAAAAATACTAGCAGCTGTAAAATATTTAGTATCTCCATAACAAATGCCATCTTCAAAGAACTCTGTGGAACTTTAACCCTATTTGTGGTACTAGTCTGTATATGTTTGTGTGTTTGTGTGTATTATATGTGTGTATACAAACACATATATACACATACTAACATTACAAATTTACATATATAAGAATATATTAAAAGCTGGACTATATGATCTTCTATACATAATTTATCAGATCTGGATATGCTATAACTGAATTTGTACTGAAAAATTACATCAGTTCTTCCTTAAGTCCATGTATACTTATGATCAAGGTTCTAGAATAACTTCTCACATTAATTTTATTGGAAGTGCAGAACTAATCTAAAAGATACTAATATTGGATTTAGTGAGATAAATTTAGAAAATCCCAAACTAAAAGTTACATTTTAAGCCCACCATCGAGTAAACATTAAATGTGTGTAATACTATTTAGGAATATTGTCACATAATTTGAAATGAAACATCATTCCTTAGTAATTGACTATGCAGAATATACACCATGAATATAGTACACACAAAACCAGAACCTATTTTATTAAAAAATAAGGAGAAAGATTTGAAGATTTAATTCAGCAACAGAAAATTTGTTTTCTCTTTATGGAAAATCAATAAATACTTTAAAAGCAGAAGCAGGAACTCTTCTTTAACAAAGTAATATACTTTATAAAAGGTCTTGGTTCCCAAGGCTTAGTTTTAGCCATATGAGGAATGGTTTCACATCTTAGTTATGTGGGCAGATCTAGTCTCCATGGTGATGAAAAAGTCAGCCGGGGAAGTGGAAAGAACTATGGTACATTGCTCCCAACAGAAATGGCCAAGCTGAAATCAAATGCAGCTTTTGTATTTACCATGGACAAAGTCTGAAGCTCCAGTGAACTGGTACTTTACCTCAGGAGTTGTCATGGCAACCTGCTAAGAAGGGTGGGTTACAGATACCCACATCAACTCATTACTAAGATGTAAAATCAAAAGCCAGAACATATGGGATAAAAGTAATAAGTTATTCACTAGTTCTGAATTTGGTTTACTTAAAGAGGAGCTAGGAATTTAATGGAGACATTGCTGTTTTTGCAAAATATCATATATTCTAATTAGTATTCTTTTTCAAGGAATCCTAAGAATTAGCACTGAAAAACTTTTACTCTTCAATTTGGTGTTAATTTTTTGAAGGCTAACCAATTCAGCATGTTAGTTCAGTAATAATAATTATGGTACTAACATTTGTATTTTACTTTCTACTTTATAAGGTACTTTTATATGCAGTATCTTGAAAGAAGATGCAGGATATGTGAGAATTTCACTAAAGTTCACTTTAGTAATGGAGTTTTTACTTTATTCTCATACTACATGAGATTAAAAGTTAGAAATAGATTAAAGTGTTAATGTTGCATTCTTTAATAGTTCTTTTCAGGTCACATGAATTGACTCTTCAGATCTGTAAGAGGTGATAAAAAGTAATGTTTCATCATGAGAGAATATAAAGAAACATACAATATATTAGATTTGGCATCTGTGAGTAGGAATTCGTAAGATCAGTGGTATCTCTGAATTTTACTCATAAACCTGTTGCTTTTGTATCTCTACCAAATGATAGATAAATAAATAAATAGGCAGAAATATTTGGACTGTTTCTGTAAAAATGTATAAAGTAGAACTTTGAAGGAAAAATTGAAATAACTTCTGATGAGTCACCATATTGGTAGCAACACTTAATTCTTGGGAATTATTCTTCTTATTTATTTATTTGAGACAGGGTCTTGTTCTGTCACCCAGGCTGGAGTGCAGTAGTGTGATCACAGCTCCCAGGAGGCTCAACCTCCCAGCCTCAAGCAACTCTCCTACCTCACCTCCTTGGTAGCTGGCACTACAGGTGCATGCCATCATGTCTGGCTAACTTTCGTATTTTTTGCAGACACGGGGTTTGACCATGTTGCCCAGGCTGGTCTTGAACTCCTGGGCTCAAGCAATCCTCCTGCCTTGGCCTCCCAAAGTGCCGGGTGTGAGCCACGGTGCCTGGCCAGTTTTTCTTTTTTTTTTTTTAAAAAAAAATCCCAATATTAAAAATTAGCTATAAAAGGAATCATGTCAAAGCTTAAAATACTAAGAAAGGGTTTTGACTCAAGGGGTGGACTCATTTCACTGTTTATACATATCACAGTACATGATTTTTGGACTCTGGTTAGAACTGGAAAGTACACTAATTACAATTTCTACTAATAAAAGGTACATTGGTGTAAACATGATTGAAAGATCAGAACAACGTTTTTGGTTTACTTGATTAACCATATTAATGGTGCTGGTGTGATAAAACCCAAAAATTTAAATTACTTTTATGTAGGTCTAATATACATAATAAAAAGAAATATTTTGCTAAATTTTAATCTGTATTAAATTTTTAAGTCTGAGGGGCAATATACAATTAAGAGCATTCACTCTGCTGTCAGAATGTCTTTGAATCTTAGGTCTGTTATTAAATAGCTGAGAGTCCTAGATTATGCTATTTAAACTCAGTTTCCTCATCTAGAAGATAAGGATAATAATAGTATTTCCCTCATAGGGTTGTTATGAAGATTAAATGAATTATATTATATAAAGACTTTAGAATAGTGCCTGACACATAGTAAGTATTCATTAAAAATGTTAGGTATTATTTGTAATAGATTAATGTGTTCAACAAACCTATACAATTTAAACAAAATGCATCACACTATAGGTGTTTTGGCTGTACCTTGGGAAAAGTAATTCTACTTTAGTATTTTTATCCATGTGTACAAATATCTTCTTTTTCTATATAAGAAAAGAATGAAAGATTCAGATTTATGGGCATGCCTGGCTTTGCAGATTGCATTTCAAATCCAGACTATGTGGCATATCTTTATAGAAAAGATAAATCACTAAAATGTCTTTGACTTTAACAGAGAGGTATCATCTATAGAAAACATAAAAAGAGTTTTCCTGAGACAGGAGTGAAAGTAAAAGGACAAATAAATACAATTCAGTCATTCTATTCAGAATGCCCTTGACATGAAATTTATTTTATTCAAAGACTGATCAGTTAATGATGTAAATCTGACTGAAATGAGTTGAGATTTGCTTTAGAATGGAAGTAGCAAGTTAAAATAGCTTCAGTTTTCACTTATTCATAATTCATTATATGTTCATTGAATATATTTCACTTAACAATTGAAATATAATAAAGAAATCCTGCTAATTAAATGAGATTTATTTCCCCTATCAACAAGTGTTTCCCTCTTGTCATTAGATAACTTACTTTACATACTGATATGGTTTGGCTCTGTGTCCCCAACCAAATCTCATCTTATAGCACCCATAATTATCACAGGTTGTGGGAGGGACCCAGTGGGAGATAAGTGAATCATGGGGGTGAGTCTTTCCCATGCTGTTCTTGTGGTAGTGATTTAGTCTCATGAGAGCTGATGGTTTTAAAAACAGGAGTTTCCCTGCACAAGCTCTCTCTGTTTGCCTGCCACCACCATCCACGTAAGATGTGACTTGCTCTTCCTTGCCTTCCACCATGATTGTGAGGCCTCCCCAGCCATGTGGCACTGTAAGTCCATTAAATCTCTTTTTCTTCCCAGTTTCAGGTATGTCTTTATTAGCAGTGTGAAAGCAGACTAATACACACTCATATGCAAAGTGTTCCAATTTTTTTTCTTCAAGACACAAATATAAAAGAGGCATTTTGAAGAGTTGCTTTGTAATAAATTCCCTCTGTGTTGAATTCTTGGTTTCTAATCCAAAATCATCACACATTTGAGCCTGTCATCATGATAAGCCATGTCACTTCCTAAATATTACAGCTTTCCCTGATTACAGCTTCCTCTCTTTCCATCTCTTTCAAGATATGATGTATAGTCTTTGATCTTATTAATAACCAGTGCCCTCTTGAATTCATTTCCTTATCCAATTTGAATCTCTCTGACTAGATCCCTCAATTCCCTCCTGGATATGTATTACATGTACTTGTTCCAACATGCGCTTTTTTACTCCTTTCTGGCCACTGGGCATTGCTAGAAAAAACTGTATATGTACACTGATTGTCACCATTCTAAATTTGTGTTTTCTGACTTCAGGCCATTCAGGGCTACTAGGCAGACCTCTTATTAGTGCCTGGTTAGCCCAATATCCAATTCTTCATTAGGAGTGCTCCAAGTTTCCATTATACTCTTTAAGACCTATTTTCTATCTGTTGGATCTTCCTCTGAGAAGGTAACATTTGCTTCCATGTTTGTCGAGGGAGGGTATCATAGCGTTCATTTGGATTGTTGAAATAGTTTTCTAATTGGTATCCCTATCACCTGTATTCTCCCACATCAAAACATCTATATTGGCCAGAGTGACCTACTGAAGCTCTCCATCATGTTCTCTGGGATACAATCCAAACCTCTGGACATGGTATATTAGGACCTTTTAAATTTATTTCTAATACAAATCTTTGTCTCATCTGTACTCATCTACACTAAATGCCATATTTCTCTAAATTGTTCTTTTTCTGTCTACCTTTGCTGATGCCGTTTTTTAAAAAAACACCTAGAATGTACCCTCCTTTTCTTTTCTTCTTGGTGAAGCCTTCCTTACTCATCCAGATTGAATGTCACATCCTCTGTGAGGTCTTGCCTGATTTCACAAAGTGGAGATAATGAAGACCTCTTAAGTACTTCCATAGAACTTAAATGTGTTCATTTCTCAAAGCATCTAATATACTGTACTGTTATATTTGTATGTTTTTCTCTCCCATTAAATGATGAATTTATTAATTCTGTAATATTTAAAGTCTTTGTTTTTCCAGCACTTAGCAGAGTGGGTACTCAGGACACTGGTGCCTCCATAAATATGATTTGAATTAATTAAATCACCAAAATACATTTTACTTCAAAATCTCAATATTTGCAGGTATAAGCTGAACAATGAATAAACTTCTATTAAACAACTATGTAAAATGCTTTATATACCTCACTAGATTTTCAACCGAAGTGAGAAGATCTACTTAAAGTCTTTGAGGTGAACTATGTAGCAGAGGGGGAAATCTTAGGAAGGTAAGTCACTGCGGTCAAAGAATGCTATTTCTAGCACTGCTATGTCAAGGAACAATGATTTTGACCTTATATGAAGTGATAGTGTAACCACTGCTAAAGGGTGTTTTCTTTGAATGACCTAGATTGTCAAGATATTCACATGTCATTAATGTTAGGAGTAGATGAGACAAAATCTTAGACTTAGGATGAGATTTTAATTATAAATATAACTTATAAATATGCTCTCTAAAGGTCTCTCTCTGTTGATAGAAGCAGATTGATGGAACTACTACAAAAAAAAGTCACCACCCTGCTACTCTGGGGAGATGCTGAAAGGCGTTGCAGCCAAATTGCTTGATACAGCTTTATTGCTACATGTAAAACTTAGTCTTTTAAACAAATTTTGAATGGCTAGGTTTCTGTACTACATGGATCAGGCATACGATTGTGACACAACCGTTAGTTACTGTTCTAACATTTTAAAATGCCACATTACATGTATTACATGTGCATTTCCATAAAATGTTGAAATTTAATAGAAAAAGAGTAACCAAATTTTACCCAAATAGTTGAATTATTTCCTTATCTGTTCATTCCGTTTTTACTTTTAGAATAGGATATACATTTATTTTAATAACCTTTTTTTGAAAATTGAGTTAGTTTAAACTCTAAGAAAGCATTCCCATCACTAAAAATATCTGATTTCTTATAATCTTATTGGATAAAGTAAACGGCTTTTCTAAAAAGTCAGTCATTTCATTAGAGATGATGAAAACATAAGAATTATTATTCTACCTTACTCAATCGAACCTCATGGCTTTTATCATTTAATTGGGTTACAACCACTTGAATTATGAGCTATTGGGAGATACTATAGAAATATGTCAGATATCATAAATTTAAGATAATCTCTGATTTTAGAAATTGTGCAATGAATAGAATACAAGTTTGGTAAGGTAGATAAATTAATACATCATAATTGTACCTTTTGGAACAAGTCATTATGGAAAACTTAGGGGTGGCCAGGTGCAGTGGCTCACACCTGTAATCCTAACACTTTGGGAGGCCGAGGTGGGAGGATCACTTGAGGTCAGGAGTTTGAGACCAGCATGGCCAACATGGTGAAACCCCATCTCTACTAAAAATATAAAAATTAGCTGGAAATCGCTTGAACTCAGGAGGCGGAGGTAGCAGTGAGCTGAGGATCGTGCCACTGCACTCCAGCCTGGGCAACAGAGACTCAATCCCAAAAATAGAGGCATCCTATTTCTTTTCATATTAGAAAATGAGAACAGATTGTGTCCATTCTTTATTCACAGGAATGATGACTTTATAGGCAAAATTCTCATCATTTTAAACACTAAACTCAACTGAAAGTACAAGAAATTGTTATTGAGATTTTAGGCATTGTTCAGATATATGGCCTGTCAGTTTATGATTTCTTTTATTATTCACCTTTGGGATGACAGCCACACCCTGCTTAGCAGACTTTTGCTGATTGTCAAGTAAAACAAACTAAATTATGTCTTTTTCCTTTGTTTTCTGTCTTTCTTTAAAATTCAAGATACAAAGTAAAATAGAATATCTCTTCATTTTGTGAAAAGAGTTTATCAACTGACTTAAGGCTCCTGATCAATGTCAATCATCTTCGTATACTAAAAAGGTAGTTCTAAATATCAGTAACGCATAGGCTTTCATTACACATTTCAGAAATTGAAGCCTGATTTTATGACACCAGTGGAAATATTATTGATATTTAAACAGAGAATCGTTTGTATAATTTGGCTGTCTCAAACTCTAAAAACATGAAAGTAATTTTAAAATTTGCTGCTCCATATAATGGAGGACATGCTAAATTTTAGCCAGAATTGTAAAAAAGTTATTCCATTCTTTAAAAAATTCTCCATATTACAATTAATTAGAAACCAGTTTTTGGACACCTATACCTTTCTTCTTCTGACAATATACAGTATTTTGTAAGCTATAAATCTATAAAATAGTTTTATTTAATATTTATTTGGTTTGGGTTCCATTACAATGAAGTACCTATCATATGTTTTGTTTAATACAGATAAGCTCAGTGAATTATAGGCAAATAAATTTTGAAGGGCTAAATCAAGTTTGTTTGTTTATTTTTATAATCAGTTATGTTAATTATTCAGTTGGGAGAGGTATATCACTGACTATGTGTGAACATATCAAGGAACATTGACAATGTGGTGGAACACTACTCTTCATTAAACCATACATCCTGAAATATTACTATGTATTTTCTAAAAATATAATGGAAGAGATTACCTTCAACAAACATCCTTTTCTTTTACAGACAGGAAGCAAGTATCTTACACTAGATAGATTACAGCAAGGTAATCTAATAAACAAATACTCAAATATCACCTCAATTTCTATAAGCTCTTTAGAACAGAAATTGGTAGTACAGTTTTATATTACCAAGTCATTATTACTTCAGGTAAAAGGGCTTAAAATGAAGAAGTCTGAATGCAACTTGTTTCTGTAATTTGAAGGTATTATTCATAGGGGATGTAAACTGGGGCACAGTATAGAAATGATAATTCTTAGGAGCTACTGAATACAGTTGACTAAAGAATATGGCTGATCAGGGTTAGGACTTGGATCTAACAAAAACAAACTACTAGAAATCTTTGATACTCTTATTTTCTTACTCTTACTAGATATGTAAAAGTCCAACCAGGTCTGTAGGGTTCCAATTCTCTATACAGGCATATTCTGGTATTGACTGAGGCATGTAAGAGCAAAGGCTTAAAAATATTGTAAATTGTCCTAATGAAGTCACCTAATTTTTATAGTGTCACATTTCCTATTATTTGTAGACTAAAAGGTGGATCAATTTCTATAAATTCTTCTGAAGATGAAAAAACATAATATAACCTAAGCTTCAATATTTTCTCCTCAAACCACCAATTATAGGATTTAATGCATTGAAAATGAGATCAATACATGGAAGTAATTAGTACATGGATTTAAACCATGATGATTTCATGTTTCAGAAATACAAAGAAATAAGTGAAACCTATTTGGGATCTAATGTTGAACAACAGGGAAGAACTTTTATGGCACAAAGAGAACTGAAAAAAATACATTCTGTAATTTTGCTTTTTTGTTTTTGTTATTTTTTTCTAGAGGTGAGGAGAAAGAACACATAGCTGAATATGGACCCTAGATTATTAAAGATATGATTTTAAAACTTTACAAAGCCAAATGGAAATTTTTAATGATCAGTACTTAAAAAAAATTAAAGTATAATAATACAAATGTAAACTGTCCCAATGAGAGAGGGAAAGGAGATGCAGATGAAGTCAAGGTAGTTACAAGGAGATTCTTTAGGAACAAGCTTCAGTTTAAGGATTTATATGAAGTATGGAATGAGAAGCTACAAGAAACGAACAAGTAGAAAATACTACTAATTGTTTGTAAGAAGGGCACTACAAAGGCAAATGTTCAGCTGAAGCTTATGAAAAAACTAAAGATACAAAGCTTTTGTAAAGAAAAATTAAGAAAAAAATAATGATAAAAAGTGGAACCATAATGGCTTCAATGACATCTTAGGCTTTTCCTGCAAGAAAAAAAGTCTTCAAACTAGGGCATTAAAACTTAAATGCTTCTGGAGACAAGAGACTACTAAGAACCACTTTGTGGTTCCTTTAAACTAGAAGGTTATAATCTTAGCAAGTGAATAAACTTTTTGGAAATTATCTTAGGGCTACTGTCAGCATTCCATGAGACTGCTTAAATCTTAAGAGTCCTCTTATCCAAATAAACAAAAAAAAGCATGGGTTCCCTGACGAACATATTGATAAACCTGATATAAATATACAGTAAAGTTTTAAAAATAGACTATGAGTGGGAAGAGTCTTGTTTTTTAATTTTGATTGACAAAGCAACATGAATTTAATAAAAAATGAAGCACTTTAAAATGACTTTTATTGGGGACAGTATCTTTAAGTTAGAAGGTAAGAGGAAAATCCTAGGCAGTGTGTCTTACATAAGACAAAATTTTTGCCTGATACCCTTATGAATGACAATACTGTAATATGGACTGAATGATATTACTATTAGGTGGATCCATATAAGGACTTTGAATGACTGAATAAAATTAACACCTAAAGTTTAAAATTTAATGCTGTAAATCTCTGTCCTTGGTCCTTTCCTCTTTAAAATGTTTTCTTAAAAATGTACTTTCCTTGATAAATCAGCTAGAAACATAGAAAGGGTGCTTAGAATTTCGGAGGATTATTCAATGATATGAGAAATGAATAATATCATAGATGATAAAACTAGATTCTAAACTTTGTAACTTTGGGTGAAACATGACAAGTCAAAATTTTAACAGAAATAAATATAAATAGCTGCACTTAGATGAAAAAATAAAGTAAGTGTGGAATGCTTACCACTTGATAACATTAAAGATTATATGGGCCAACAGTGAGCAGGTTAAAACTAATGTAATCATGTTAACAAAAGTATACTGTCTAGATCACTGTAATAGTTTCAATACACTTAGCATGGGGACTCTTTAAAGAAACAAGGAGTCCAGATGAGGGTAGCCAGGATGATGAGTTAACTAGAACTCATGTGTCACAGGCATAAAGACGACTATATGCATTCACCTCAAGAACAGACAACACGGATTATGTTTGATAACACAATTCCATTTTAGAGTTTTGGAGATGTACAATGTGCAAGTCATATGGTGAGAGCAAAGGGCAAGACCATTATGCTGAAGAGAACTATAAAACTAGAATTGGAAGAAACCATCAGGTTCAACTTTTCAGCTAACTTGGGAATTCCTGGCTGGTAACTGGCTATTCAGCCTCTCCCTAAACACTTCAAGTAATGAGGAGCCCACTAAACTCGTAAGATCGATTATAAACCTGAAAAAATTGGATTTTTTTTCCATAACAATCTAAAATCAGCCTCCTTGTGCCCTTTACCTATTATGTTCTCTGGAACTTCAAAGACTATCTTATTCATCTTTCCACATGACAGGCTTTCAAATGCTTGTTATGTATTTTTCTAATTTGCAATTTTAAGATCCACAATGAGTAGAAAGTTTAGCAGAAGTTTGTTTTTGTATCAATACAAGGAAGAACTCTGTAACTAAGGTTCTTCAACATGAAATGCCCTGCTTTTGGAGGCAGGAGTTCTGAGTCTCTAAAATATTCAAGCACACGATCAATATCAATTTTTAAAATATACAAAAGTTTCTGCTTTGGGTAGGAGGTAAAGATAAGTGCCTCAAAACTCTAAGTTCTATGGTGAAAGGGCTATATGCATATTTACATACAGTATGACTAATGTTACATGCCCACCCTAATTAAAAACAATTCATCTATTAAACGAACGCTTTTCCTTAACATAAAGCATTTTAAAATAGGTACTGTACTATTTGCCAGAGACATACCACTGACAGTAACACATTAAAAAAAGATGCTTACAAATTTAAAGAAGCATTCAAAGATAAGGCAACTTTTCAGTTACTTATTCAGCAAAGCTATTCAGTATTTCTACAGAATTATTTTTGTAATGATACACATCTTGCCTACCTCTAGTGCTGAGGCAAAATCCTTCTAATTAAGTTAATAAAAGCCCATCATGAATCTTAGAACCCGAGATGCTAAATAAGAGAAGGCTTCCCAGCAACTACACAGGATTTATAAAAGACAACAGAATACAAAGTGAGGGGTGGACTTAATGTCAGAGTTTGCTTAAGGATTGTATTAAAGCCACACTGATTCCAAGCTGTCCCTCCTCCGTGTGTGTGTGTGTGTGTGTGTGTGTGTGTGTGTGTGTGTGTGTGTGTTTAAGAAAAGGCCTGTATGCTGGTATTGTTAAGGAAGAGGAGAATACAGCAGAGATGATAGGAAAAAAATGTGCAAAGTTTAAGTCTAATGACATCAAAGTTATGGGCTATTTTCTCTCACCAAGAATCTCAATGTGTATGCCTTACGATGTCCATTTCATAAGTTATAGAATAAACTCTAAATTCAGTCATGGAGCAGTGGAGCGGCCACAACAACAAAAATTAAAAAAAAATTATAATGAAAAGGACCAATAAAGTCATAGATAAAAAAATTCGGAGGTCTTAAGTGAACGATCTCAAGCATTAAGTAAATACATTGTATGGATGATTTGTCAAAAGAGAAACAGCACAGTAAAAGTAACAGATTCAAAATCATGGAAGATTAGAGATTTCAAATGTGGAAGGAAATGAAAAACTGTTTAAAATTTTAAGGTTCAAATTTCCCTAAAACAGACATTCAAAATATAATATAATTTTCTATATTTAACACTCTGCTAATATTCCCTATATTAATAGGTTTTTCTGATAATCAAATTCCAAATGGTTATAGTATAAAATTAGGAAGTGCCTTCTCAATTATCAAAAAAATATTAATGTATGGTCAGGATAAAATGAAGTTCAGTTCATTGATTTTTAGACATCTAATTTGTGTTAATCAGTACAACTGAGTAACCAGAATGCATATTCCCCAACCATGATGCTAAAGGAATAAGCTGAATCAAAATAGCTCTTTAAGTGGTCTCATCTGATTTTAACTAGTCTTATAAATTCTGCATAAGTGACAAGTACCTTAACATAAAAATAAAATGTCTTACACCATCTCTCAATGAATCATTTTTATAAAATTATAAACTAGTTACTAAGGAAACGTATTGGTATAAGGTAACACAGATGTTGCATATTTTGAATTATTTGCTATGTTTCATGTTATCAGAAAGAAGAAAATCTCTTATTTCTTAAAAATAATTTACAAATTTCTGTTTTAAATAGACTTATGGAAGAGCTAGACAGGCTCTTAACAGTATCTTGCATTTAGAAAAATAATAAATGCATGTTGAATGCATGAATGCATGCTTGGAACTAATTGGATTATATATTGATACAGCAAATCATATGTACAATACAGAGATTTAGTTTGCATTTTAGCTGGCTAAATCTAGATATTGAAATGTTGGAAAATAAATGAGTAAGAATGTATAAAGAGTTTGTAGCTCTGAAAGCTCTGAAATCAATCAGGAGTTATATAACTATAACTCTTATTTTCAAGTATTCTAAAATGCCTGTGAAATAATCCAGAAAGTTTATTTTATTGGTATATTTTGTGTTTGCAATAAAAACAAAAATATATGAAATTGTCATTCCTGAGACAAGAAACTGCTAGAAGTTCTCAAGTATGAGGTTTAACTATTAATTTTTTTAAGATCAAATTTTTCACTTAAAAATATAATAATGGGTACTTTTTCCTTATTGAATGACATAGTAGTGGGGAGCATTTTCCCATTAAAGGAAAAATTTTAGGGTGTAATAGATTGTACTATTAAGACCAAATATTAGGCCAAGATGTGCCTATAGCATGGCATGAGAAAGTCTGAGGGGTTAGTAGTATGAAACTAGTGAGAACACTGGAAATAGGAGAGATCGTTTAGTAGACGTTTCAGTGTTTTATAACTTGAAGCTAAAATCCATAGGTAAACTGGTCACCAGACTCAGTGGTTATGAAGCCCATATCCAAGTTCTGCTTTCTGGCTTTTGAAGGCTAGACTTGCTGTTTTTTTCTAACTGGCTCTGGCTTGGCTCTTTCCATCACAGAGCTTCGAGATAAACTGAAAGTACTGGAAGATCTTCATAAAGAAAGCTGAGCAAAATTCATAAGGCATTAAGCAAGTAGGCAAGAGAACTTCTGATATATGAGTTGGGGTGTATGTGCGGGAGTGTGTCTGTGGGGGGCAGTGTATGAGTGTGCATGTACAGCCATTGCCATTTCTTTCTTCTCACATTTCTCCTATTGTTTTTGAAAAGGTCAACTGCTACATTTTCTAGAGTAATAAATATTGGGATTGGGTTAGGTTCTAAGGTGCTAGGTAAGTTATTTCACAGGATTGTTGCTTACATTATAAACTAAGACTGTATCAAAAAAGTTTTAGAGGAACTCTGATAATCAAATAAACCATCCTTCATATCCCTACTCACTCTGAGTTACAAGGTAGAGACACATAAGGAAAATAAATTCATGCCAGAATTGATGTTTTTAAACTTTCAACAGTAGTTACCTTTGGAGACTAAAGGAAAGAGAAGGTGGCTTTGCATTTTCATCACTGTACTATTTATTTTTGCAATAAGCAAGTTATTACTTGGGAATTAGACAACAAAAAATAGGGAAATTAAAAAATCTTCAAGATATGTTTTACGGTGCAATCCTATTAAATCTTAACCTACTATCTTCTAGTAGTTGGTAACCAACCATAGGAGGTAAACTGTGTATGCTGAGGGACAAAAATGAGGCATTTATGACCTTCAGCCCTCTCTGGCAAGGGTGAGCAAGGTAAAAAGAGACTGACAGGTTCTTATCCAAAAAGCTGGAAGATACTCCATGGAGAAATGAACAATATGCTATTATTGAGCTGAAGAGAAGTGATTTCCTTTTTTGATGTGTGAAAATAGTAGCAGATAACAGTGTAGCTGAATGTAATCATCTTTCTTGGTAAAAAAAATTAACATAAATCATAACTTGTCTTACCTATGCTAGTGAGGGGTTGAGATTCTTTTGTGTCTGCTTTAATTCTCTTCTGGCCACATCTTCTGCTGTTGTGACTTGACAGCATCCTAGAATTCCTTCTTTTGCAATTTACATCTGATGTCATTACCTATTAACACTTTTGAGATTATTTTCCTGGCTGATGCAGGGCTATTGGTTATTTGCCAAAGTACAAGTTGCAGTTTCAACACTTTTTACAAACTAATAAAGCTAGGTGATGGATGATTAGGGCTGTGAACCAAGCACTGGTAGTGATTTGAATCTTCCTTCCTTCTACAGGTAGTGGATTTTGGCAGGAAGAACAACTGCCTAAGAGAGTTGGAAGATCTGGTTTCTAACTGATTTATGACAATGAACTAGTTATTTCAGATGTCATATTCTTGTGGCCTTCATCTTTGTAATGGCAGTGAAACAGGAGGAAATGATTTCAATCACAGAGAATGTGATCATAAAAGAGCCATAATGCAAAGAACAGTAATTCTAGTTATTAGCATTGCAGCTTTGTGGTCTCCAGCATGAAGAGGGTACACTGAACACAATGCAGTCCTGGCTTTCCCTTCACAAAACACCTAAAATGAGAAATTCTGCAATGTTTTGATTTGTTTTATGTTATATGATGGATAAAATAACTTTGGCTCTATAAATAATAAAATTGAAAGGAAGTTGGTAACAAAAAGGGTTAGCTATTATTCATTCATTCACTCATTCATTCATTTCTTCAATAGTGCCTTGCCTACTATGGGCTATATACTGTTTTAGGTGCTAGGTGTATAAGACAGGAATAAAATACCTGCTCTTAAGAAGCTTATATTCTGGTGGGTAGAGATGGAAAATAAATCTGTGAACAATATTTAATATTATACTCATAGTGATAAAGCTGGGAAAAATACAAAACAGGGTAAACATACAAGAGGATGAATGGTGCTGGTGGGGCATCTGGGTCTGATTGGGTTGTCAGGAAAGGGTCTCTGAGGGGAAAATATTTGAATGAGACCAAAATGACAAGATCTATAAATAAATATTTCAGTAAATATATCTGATATGATTATTGCTATTTGGAATGCAAGGTTCCTTTTGAGTTCCCAAATGTCCAAAGTCAAAAAGGAAAGGAGCAGTGAGTGATAAGAATGGGAAATGAGGAACATTTCTATTTTAGCTCCTAGGACATAGCTAATATGTTAGGTTGAAACATACAAAATTGCTGATATTTCATCATTTTGACCTACAAAAGCAACATTTCATATGGTTCGACTCAGTGGCTAGAACTGAACAAAGATAGATCATGTAGTAAACATTACTTAATGAAGTTTTCCAGGCCTAATTCACTAATTAAGTATCGTATTGCCCTCTTTGCCTTAATATAAATCTATATAAAATCGATATAATTATATAAATCTATAAATAATTATAAAATCTATATAATTACATAAAATCTATGTAACACTTACTGGACAGACTTATAATGTGTCATACATGGATCTAAGGTGCTTTCTGATATCACTTCATTGAATACTCACACAACATCAAATCTAGGAATTATTACCATATGATTTGACAATGAAGACATTGAGGTCTAGAGGTGTTAAAATAACTTGATCAGTCATACCAGTTGTAAGTGGGACAGTGACAAAGCAAGGATTTGAACTGAGGAATATCTCCAGAGACTGTACTCTAAGCTAGGGTTACTTATTGTCTACAGGAAAACATGCTTATTCATTTCGTGAGCAACAATAATTATATCAAAGTTGCTACATTTTCAGGGTTACATAATACTTAATACTTCATTTATATATCTAACATTTCAATAGGGCCAAAATTTTTAACTGAGGTGATGTGACTGGGGTATGCATGTGCATATATATATTTAAAAAGTGAAACACTGCTTGAACAAATATAATTTGAAGACAAAACACACACAGTAATACAGCTGCTCATGCAGAAAGTAATGATAAGCAATTTTGCACATTTCTTTTCCTCATCACCTTAAAAACAAATCAAGGTTAGTCTAAACGGTTCATGTCGTTCCATTTCCCTTGTTTGTTTTAGACACAGACATGTGATGCAATCTTGGCCAATGAAATCTGGGTATAAGTCTGCTAGAAGGATCCATAGAAAGTTTCCCTTGGTCTTACAGAAAGGACTAAGATAGGGCCTAGTCTTTGGCTTTTTGGATGCTGTCTTATGAGAAGTGGTGCTTGAATCTGTTGCATTACATAAAAATGAATGGAGTCCTGACATTGGTAAGCCATGAAATTAACCCCAGAACAATCCCACCTCTGAACTTCCTGTAAGTTACTAATTTTCCCTCATTATTTAAGCCAAAAAATGAAGGTGTGATTAAAAATCCAACCTATAACCAATATGAGAATTATAGCTAATCTTCAGTGTTTTATGTCTTCCTAATAGTAACAGTATTTCTTCAAAATAAGAAAATATATTAAAAGAATTTGCTCACTACTTTCTAGATTTTTTTTCTTTTTTATACATACTTGTTACATAATCAGCAAAGGATGGTGGGCTCAACTTTGCAAAAGTGACATAGTTAAGGTTCTCTGACATTCTTTCTCTGACTTTATCATGTCTTTTTATTCACATTGCATATATCCTTTTCCATCTACTCCCTTTAGATATGAACTATAAATTCAGATATTAACGATTATGCTCTTTTAAATTCTTTGTGTGTGTACATAATGTATCTTGATAATAAAAAAAGTGAGAGGTGTTGCAATATTTTTCTTTATTTTCAACTTGTTCCTTTTCTTCCTTCAACAGAATTTCATATTCTGGGAATACCTTCTTCTTTTCCACATATCTCCTACCTTAATGTTCTAAAAATTAAATTCTTGGCCTTTAGAAAATGTTCAGGTAATTAAGCTAGGACCCTTAAAATGACTGACAAGAACTAATCTATCTTCTATTCTGTATTTGTAGTCATAATCTAGCCTTTATGCCCCAATAATTTAAGATATTAGGCTACTGAGTGGCATATTCGCCACAGCTCCTAAGTTATTAATAGAATACAAAGAATGTTAGATTTTTATTTATTCTGTAAATTTTAATCTATTTATTTATTTATTTAATTTATTTATAGAATGGGTTATGAGACTGGCTAATTTTTGTATTTTTTTTTTTTTTTTTTTTGAGTCAGAGTCTTGCTCTGTCATCTAGGCTGGAGTGCAGTGGCACGATCTCGGCTCACTGCAACCTCCACCTCCTGGGTTCAAGCAATTCTCCTGTCTCAGTCACCTCAGTACCTGGGATTACAGGTACATGCCACCACGCCTGGCTAATTTTTATATTTTTCTTAGAGACAGGGTTTTACCATATTGGCCAGGCTGGTCTCCAACTCCTGATCTCAAGTGATCCACCACCTCGGCCTCCCAAAGTGCTGGGATTACAGGCGTGAGCCACCACACTCAGTCTAGATTTTTAAAAATAACCTTAAAATATGTTTTTCAGCAGATCTCATTTTGAAAGTGTCAATAATATTTTAGCCTGATAATCTAATGTGTCCAGTGGCTTCAAGGTAATAGATTGTATTCCCCCTTAAAAGACCTTGGTTTTGCTTTAGATTTCTAAGACCAAGCTAAAAATATGTGTAAATTAAGTGATAATACTGGTAGGTAATCTTCAAGACAATGATAAAGGACATTATGACTTCACTGAGTAAATGAAGGCATGAAGAACGTATGTCCAGGAGAGTTCCCTTATAATTGCTTAGGGGAAAATCACCAGGATTAAGGGACAACGTTTTTGAAAACCTCATCTGAATTGGCTAGTACATACGGCAAAGGAAAGAGAGATTTTCAAAGCTGACTTCAAGCTGTATTAACCAAAATACTATTTTAATGTTATGGCAGATTATTTCTGAATGAAGTATAGCTTCATATTTTGTCCCATACTTTCATGATTTATATTCCTTTAAAGTTGCATAGAATGATATAATTTATAATTTAATTTAGCTGATGTCTTATAAGGTCCATTCCTAGTAAGGTTTGAAACTCCTAATTGGGATAATAGAAAATCAGTTGTCTTTTCTCAAATATCAGTGAAATAGGTCAAGATAATTAATATGCAAGCTGACTTTTCAGTCAAAGGAAAACAAGACAGGTCTCATTTGTGTACTCTTAGTACAAACCATTTCAGACTAAAATGAGTTCAGCCTAAGAAAATCACAGTATGACTCAGTTAAATAATTGAATTTCAAAATAAGGCAAAAGGTAGTTCAACCATGAGAACACAAATTGAAATCTGTTCTAAGGAAGGCTAAATATACACATCATAAGCAGGGCCACATTCCACATGCATAAGGAAAATGAAAAACAGCTAAGGCATGGATTTAGGTATATCTTGCTTCTTAGACTGCTCTGTAAGCTCATAAACACTATATAACATATATTGTAATATAAGGTAAGGTAAAATATAAACGATAAGAAAGAGGTTTGACTGATGACATAATTCTTCACCATTAAAGCATATGACAGACTATATTTTCATGTTTTCTTCCATTACTTCTTTTGCCCACTTGCCTTATACTTTCTATTTTTAATTTCTTGATAAACTGAGAAAAATGTTTAGAACCAGACATTAAACTTATTTCCTTTGCAGTTCTGTACTTGATTACTACAAACTCACTTCAGGAGGTCAAACTGAATGCTGGCCTGGAGCAGGACAGTTAGTAACACACTGCTGTTAGACTTTGATTTTTACAAGCACAGGTTGCCTGCTGAACTGTGTGGCAGCACAGTGAGCAGTCTGTGTTGGAGGACATGTACAGGAGGCTAAGGCTGATGTAATGGCCACAGCTTTGTTCCTGTGTATTTTTGCTCGGTTGACATAACATCAAACAGCTCGATTTGAACAAGCAGCCTGAGTACTTACTCCTAATGGTCAATCCAAGGAAGCTATGAACATGACATCCCATAACTAGACCTTAAAGATTATTTTGAAAACACTGGTTTTTAAAGTTGATATTTCCTAAATAAGATGTTAATCAAATTGCACACTCCTAAATATTAGAAATAGCAATGCAGAAAACCATCATTAGAACAAACATACATTTCATTGAATAATAAGCATCTTCAGGAAAGTATGAAATGCACTATTCTGTTATGAACAGTTTGAAGTACACTGACAAATCAAGTGGCAAGACTTATGGAAAAATACCCGAAAGAAATGGGGCCTGGAAGATAGGGCAAGGCCACCTTCAGTGAAGCAGATCTGACTGAAACAGCAAGAAATGTCCCACAATATTGAACCGTAAAGACAAAGAGTACAATACCAAATTTACCGACACACTTACTAGGTCTGTTCTGTCTTGTAACATTCTACAGAGAGTCCACTGAAAAAGATAGAAAGTATTAAATAGCTACCCACTTAACTCATCTGAAACGTGAAGAAAGAAACCCAACCAACTTAGGAGTGCATCTATTTGGCTAAAAAATACGATCTACTGAACAACAAAAAAGGGACTCTAGGAAAAAAAAAAAGAAACCTATCTAACTAGAAGTGCTCTGTGGACTACTGGAAACCGGAAGAATGAGCAAGCATGGTGCCATACTTTCCTTTCATGTCTTAGGACACACTTGCTCCTTTCTAGTGTTCCCTTATACAATGACCAGGATGAACTGTTAAGTGCCCAGCTTAATTCAAAACAAGACAACATTTGTGACTTAACCTGTAGGAATGACGAAATGTTTTCTGAACGGAATTCTCTATTTCAGAGGGCTGTACCTAATTTCAACACAGTTTATCTTAAAATGGCTGAGATACAGTGCTTTATCCAATATGCTTGTACAAGAATAAATAAGCCTCACATACTTAGTCACAGCATTTGTGTAGCAGCTGAATGACAGTTGAAATGAAGTTTCTATCTTTAGTTAAATTTTAGAATTTATTAATTTTGGTAATCTTTAGAATATTAAACATTATTATTATGCTTGCCAGAACTCCTACAGAGGCCTAACATGGCTCCTAAATATTTCTTCCATAAGAGTCTTCCATAAACTCTGACAGATGTGAATGTTGAAAAGGCTTGGCAAGTAATGAATGGTAATTACTTTTCCTGCACTAACAGCATACCTTTTATAATGTTTCTCATGGAGATTATGGCTAAAATATAATTCACATGGAAACTTCCCCAGCATATGAATTTTATTACAAGCAATTCTTATATTTTATTGGTAGAAGAGATAATATTAAATAATGCAATGAAGATCCATACCATAAGGAAGGTCCACTGTATTTTCTTGTCAATAATTTCCAAAGAGACTATCATTTTAAATGAGCCAAGCTTCAAATGGACATGGGGCTCCTGATCTGTTGGTAACCTGTGAACTTTGAGATATTTTTCCAGTTGTGATGAAGAACTTACACTAATATATCCTGTAATCAAAGTCCCATATATTTATAAAATGGGCTGAAGGCTACATTCTGCTTTCATCTTTTAAAAAGAGAAGTCTATTGCCCTAGGGGTACCAAACAAGTAACTGATTTCATCACCATTGGCTCACATTATATCTGCACTAATTGGCCCACACTGCATTTTGAATAAACAGATGTGAACAGTTTTATACTATTTCTTCTACATATTTTGTTTTGTGCATTTTATGTTCAGATTTATAGCCAAACCTAGATTTTCTTTCTTACCAAAATAACTAAGTTGTAGCCTTTCCCTTAAACCAGCTTGGGTTTCTGGACTGATGTGTCACGTTAGTAATAAACAGATGCTTGGTATGGCATGTTGAATAAAGAACTTAATAACTAGTGAAGATATTCTTAATGTCTACAAGGCAAAGGGTAACTTCACTGACTTGTCTCTTAAGAGTTGATTCACATAAAATGAGCTTTGCAATCAACATACATACCAAGAAAGTAGATGGATGCTTTTGGAAAACTGGTTTCTAGAAACAAGTTCAGCTATTTTGAGTTGAAATAAATGCTTTGTGGAATCTCTCCTTGGAAAAATTATCTTTTGGATTTTTCCTTTAAATCTTCTGACAATAAAAAGGGAAGATAAATATGTATATGTATAGATGTGAGTGAGTGAGTGTGTGTATATGTGTGTTCATTTATTCAACCAAGGCTCTGCTAACAACCTGCCTGAAACATTTACAGTTTCTTAACCCAACTCAGGGGACAACCACTGTGGGCCAATCAGATGGTGCATGCCAGTGAGAATAAAGTGGGTAAGAGAAGGAAGAAAAAAAAAAACCACCATTAACCTTAAAAGGCAAATGGATAGTTGGAGAAAAAAATTATTTGCTCCAGCTGTGGGTATCTTGGGATATAAGCTTCATTACTCATCATGTTTTCCCAAGTTACTGAAGTTCTGAAAGTAGGACACCAAGAGAGACCTAATTTACTATATAGCCATACCATTATTTTAAGAAAAAAGGGAAGCAAAATTCTACTTTCTTCAAATAAGAAGTTTGAAAAGATTATGCCTTTGTGTACACAAGCTAAGAATCTCCAGAAACATACTTACTTTTTTCTCCTATGTTTTCCCCTGCTGCCTCCCCTTCCTCCTCCTCCTCCTCCTCCTCCTCCTCCTCCTCTTCCTCCACCTCTGGGGGTTGCACGTCATCCTGTGGGTCACAGGCACTAACTGGAGCATTCAGGCAGCAATGGTTGAACCCGCTATCTCGAGGCAGAGTAAAACTTCGAGGCTTGCCCCCATTTCCATTTAGCACTTGCATCCTCTCACTCTCAGCTAATGGGTATGGCCCATAGTGATCCTGCAGGTGGCACTTCTGAGTTGGCAGGGTGGACTGCCGCCTGTGCTCTGGGGAGATGGCCGCAGAGTCAGAGAAGACAGAATCCTCCAGAGGCAGAGTCTGAAGATAGTGTAAGCCTGAACTTGTCAGTGGCGTCTCAATTAAATCCTGCCAGGAGCGGCGCTGACTGGCTGTCTTGCGAATGGGAGACACTACACTGCTCCCAGTTACTTCCTGGCGAAACTCCTCATGAGAAGACTGAGACTGAGAGGTCTCCGTGGAGGAAAGTCGGCTATGTTTTGCTTCCACATAAGGACTGGCACAACTCATCTGTAGAAAGGAGCCCCTGATTAGTCTCTGCCAAAATAAAAGACCACTTCTATTTCAAGGAACATATTTGGTTTCCACCAGGTAATATTTAAGTAGATGAACTTTTAGGCAGTAAATTTAATGACTAGGCAAATTTGCAGACATCTCAAAGTTAGTCCCCAGCTTACACTGTAAGAGACAGAGACATGAGTGTATTGAAATGCGGCTATACCAAGCTCTCATGAAAAATCTGGCATATTAATGCAGAATTTTACAACAATGAAAGTATGAGAAAATGTTAGTGCTTTCATAAGAAATATTCAGCCACTACAAAAATCTCAAAGTTTAAAAACTCTACACATTTTGAGATCCTGAAGAAGTATTGTCCCTGGATTCATATTCCTGATTTCATATAGCTTGGAGTTGGAGACAAGGAGAGAGTCTTTTGAATATGAGAACAAGTTGCCTATAAACAGACAGAACCCTTCCTATCTTTATAAGGTGAATTTCTGCTCCTATGGGTGCCAGATAAAAGCTGTCGGATGATCTTACTTTCCATGGGTTTAAAAATGTTAGGCAGGATGAGATTACACTTTGCTGGGATTACCATTAGCCTTGGGCATAGATACTGCAGGGCACATAAATGTAAGTGAAAATGGAGTATTTTTATCCTTGGAATTTAAAGTTTGGAACTATATGTTATAGCACAAAGTACCACCAGAAAAAGGACTGGCATCAAGTGAACACTGTAAAATAGTTGCAGGCACCTCTACTGCCACAAGCCTTACTCTAGCTCTGGGGACTAACAAACACAGCAGCCCAGGCCGAGCCTCATTTGTGAAATGTGATCATCACAAACCGGGCTGAGGTGGCAGCCAGGACACCCCTGACTGAGGCGAAGGTGCATGCCATTCCTCCTGGTAAAGGAGAAGTTACTTGTCATCCTCTGTGGGCAGTTATCCTCCCATATGTTAATAATAATATGAATAGTTTTCTTCCTGAAATTCACAAATTGCCATGTTTAAGGAGCTGCTCAGTGAAGATGCTGTTTCCTATCCTTCCTCTTTTATAAATATTTTAAAGAAATTATTCAGATCCTGATGTTTTAGAAAAAGAGGGAAAATATAAATTATCACCCTGGAGTAATACTGAGATGGAATTAGGTTGGCTATTGTTGTCACTGAAATCTAGCTTCTATTTCCTATGTGGAAGACTTAGTCCCAAGATAGGCAGAATTGATTGTTATGGTAACATGACCATGGAATATTATTATTATTATTAATTTTTTGACACATAGTCTCACTGTGTCACCCAGGCTGGAGTGCAGTGGCATGCTCTCATCTCACTGCAACCTCTACCTCCTGAGTTCATGTGATTCTTGTGCCTCAGCCTCCGAGTAGCTGGGATTACAGGTGCCTACCACTATACCTGGCTAATTTTTGTATTTTTAGTAGAGATGGGGTTTCGCCATGTTGGTCAGGCTGCTCTCGAACTCCTAACCTCAAGTGATCCACCCGCCTTGGCCTCCCAAAGTGCTGGGATTAGAGACGTGAGCTACTGTGCCCAGCTTGACCATGGAATATTATTGTCTAAACTCGAACACTACTGAGACACTCTTGGTAATTTTGATGGGAAAGGGAAATAAAGTGGGATAGTTCCAAGTAAACCAACTGTTTACCCTATTGAAAGATCAAAGTACAGTCTAGACACAGAGTAATTTACAGAGATTTGTCTGACACACCATATAAACATATACATTAAACCAGATCCCATGGCTCCTGAGAAAGCTACCCTCAAAACATCTTCAATATAGAGTATTAATTTTTATGAGTTCATTCTAAAGGACATAGGAATAAATTTTATTAATGTGGAATAGATCCTTTTCTTTGAAAAGGATATATAAAATGACCTTATCTATTGTTGTTGATTATCTCCATGAGGGCTACCTTAACACAAGTAGTATATTTTGTTAATAAAAGTGATGACATACTTATTCTGCCTGGAATCTATAGTGACTGTTTCTCCTGCTTAAATATTCTTTGTATGCTTAAAAAAATTTCTTTACTGATTTTAGACTCCAGTTTTCTTTTCCCCCAAGAAACCTAAAGTTTGATATGCAATCTACTACATATGTTTTTAACAGGGAAAAGGATGTTTCAGGTCACAGAAGCTGGTGGTAAGTAATATTCTTGTTGCTAACTTACCGAGGGAGGTCGTGGGTATGTATCGTATGGGGGTGGAGGGCTATCTTGTTTTGGCGTTGATGGAGTATCTGCTTCTTCCTTGTCACTTTCACTCCAGTAATCTGAAAAATTCATAGACATGGATACATCAACATTCTACTAAATGTTTCTAGTCATATTTTCATGAACATGAATTAGCATTTAAGAAAAGGAAATTTTAAATCTGTCCCTACATCATTTCCCCAGAACTACCTTACCCCTGGTCTACCAACTTTTATTTTCAGTTGAGTTTTGAGGAGAAAGTAAGTATATAATCACCTAATTTTAACTTCCTTTTAAAGCAAGCAGTTATATGCAGCCATAATTTTAGAAAGTTAAGAAAAACGTACTGCATAAGCCCAATCAGATTTCAGATCCAATTATTCTGAAGCTTCAATTAATGAATGATATCATATGATGCCTCTTAAAGGTATATCATTTTATCCTAAAGATACTCAAAGACAAGCAATACATACATTGCTGTAGATCTCTACAGATATAAACAGCTCTAAAAATAATGCTCTCAATTCTCTTCTCTGGCTTCAGTTCAGTGATTATCTAACAATCACTGTTTCCAGACTCATGCTGACATGAATCTCTATAACACCATACTCCCACCTCTCCTTGGAAACACATGGCAAACTCTGGTTCTTGCCAAATGCAAAAGGGCAAATCTGCTGATGTGGGCTGCAAGTTCCAAACTTCCAGAACTACCTAAATGGGTAATAAATGTAAGCAGCTAGGCAAAGTGACTTAGCAGACTTCAGGAAGGAGGGAGGGGAAAGAACTCTGAGAGAGAAGTTCAGATTACTAGAGTATGTCAAATGCAGCAAAAGGGCCAATAATTGGAATCTGTTCCAGTAGTATCCCAACTACCCTGTAACTGCTGGGTTTATTCTTTATATGATTTACAAGAAAAAACCTGAAGTATTATCCATCAATTTCAGATTATAAGAGAAAACATATTAAAACAAAAGTCTCCTTATTCTTATGAAAATTTAAATCCTAAAAGAACCATCATAAGGCTTAACTAATATTCAGATTTAGGTGAACAATCATGGCACATATATTTACAGGAAACCCTCTCCACCCATGAATTCCCATATTGTAATATTTTTATATGGTTTCCCTGCAGTGTGATTAATATTACTGATAATCACAGCTAACATACATTAAGAAATTACTATATATCAAATAGGAAGTAATAGAGCTGGGATTTGAACTAAGAAACTATCTTACCCTAAAGCTCTGGAGATTAAGTTGCTGGGACTCTTTTGTAAAAGGATAGCAGGAGAATTTGATGTGAAGTATATTGATGATTATTTTATCCCCCTATTTCTTCCTGCTATATACCTATGGCTATTGTGAACATAAATTCTTCAGCAACGGAAGTTGGAAATAAAATACATTTTCAATTATATTCTAGGCCTCAAAATACAAAGACTCTGCAAATTCTATTGCTGTTTTAATTATTCCCTTTGAGTAAAAGATAAGCAAAGACTAGTTAATCTTAATTCGATATCTGTTTTTTTCCATTGGTTCATGCCAGTGATAGCCAGTATACCAAGTCTTCCCTCAAATATGACTTGGCACAGTTGCCCAGAACTGGACCCAGCAAATGCTGGTAGAAAACACATTAACTATATAGTCAGACAGGTGTAGGTTCAAATCTTAGCTAGACCACTTACTACCTTGGCACTTTTGTGATGGTTATTTAACCTCTCTGAGTCTGTTTTGTTATCTGTAAAAGGGATCTAATAATAACCGCCTTTCAGAGTTGTGTGTGTGTGGGCACTAAATAAGGTAACATGTTTTCAAGTGCCTTGTATCTAGATAGCACTCAATAAATATTAGAACCCCTTATCTTCTTGGGTGTATTTGTAGTAGCATGCCAGGAGAGTATGACCCAGATCACATAGGCAATAAATGCCTGGTATTCATCTTCTTAGACATAAAGTTTTTCTTGTAGCAAGGCTCAGCAATAAAAAGTAAAATCTGGAGCCCTAGGGCCTGGGTTGGGTAGCTTTGTGAGAGCTTGAAATACTACTGGGAAATCACTCTGTAGGTAAACGGAACAAGCAAACCACCCCTGCGAAGCAAAGATCACCCTGCCGGTATTCGTCCCACTATTTCCAGGAACTGTAGCACCTGTGCACTTTTCCACTATTTCCAGAAACTGTGGCACCTGTACAGAGTATCTCCTTGATGTTTGCACTGATACCTTCAAGGTGTTAATACCTCAAAGTGGTCCTTATTAGCACACTGAGAAGGAGATGACCACGATTTTATCAAGGGTTTCATAGCTGTTACTACAAGTGACAGATTTGGGAGGCTCTCTCTCTACTTTTTCCTTCCAATTAAATTAGGAAGAATTTTAGTCCCACTGTTTGATGGAATTCTTGGTTTATTAAAAAGCATTGTCAATCCAAAGTTTTCTTGGGTTGCCTAAGAAAAGGCTGAAATACTACTTTGCAAATTAATTTTGTTTTCTTACACTAAGCTGTGTGTCTTTGAGAGAGCAATGACAGAGAACAGGCTACACAGAAATTTTAATTAGGCTCTTTTGGGTTTGTTGCTTAGAGGATGAAAACTAGTCTGATTTTTATTCTAATGGTAAATTAATTTATTTTTTTTAGTTCTCTATATAGCACAAATTAAATGGATACTTTTAATGTCCCTTGCAATGATACACAATTTTATAAGAAATCATGAAAAAACTGCCATCACTAGAAGAGAAAAATTTGTACTTTATTTTCTTATGCTGATACAAAAGGATAATTCGAAAAAAATGACTTTTTCATTGAGAACTGTCAAAGAAATACAATATATTTCATTCATTTTTTGTGTGATTAAGGCTTTAAAAAGACCTTATATGTGATTGAAAATAATGTCATGGATGTCTGTCTTGAAGCTGGAAAAAAATATAAAAATGATCAGCAGACAATTAGACAAATTGTTATCTTGGCTGAATTTAGTGTAACCCTGTTTTCTGTAAGTACAACAATGGACGCTGAAAGAGAACCCCACATCTTTTATACTTCTGTAACCAAAGATAGCAATTCACTAAATTTTTATTTAAGTCAATCAAAGAGTCACTTCTAAGCTGTATTGGTTATTTAGATGGAAATAGTATCTGGCAGCTATGTCCTTGCATCTTGGAGAAACATTCCCAATCCTTAAAGAGCTATATTTTATATTAAGCTTAACTTCATTGCTTAGAATGATACTCAAGGTATAACTCTACAGAATTGTGGAGTAGACATGTGCATCTAGTAGTTTTCTACATGGAATACTATGCAACCTAATTATGCAGGAGGTAGGAAGTCTAATATGTTTCTGACCTATGCTAAAGTGCCTGAGGAACATGCATCTTATGTGGAAATCAAAATTATTTCAGATATTCTGGTTGTATTGCATTAGCAAGATTCTTGTTGTATTAAAGTGTAACTACTAGCTTCTGCCTATGATTTTCTACTTACATGATAGACCAGTACATCATGAATCTACAGACCTAATACTTTTTGGAACCCGTATGTCAATATAACTATATAACTTACCAGATATTTCATCCATAATAAAATTTGGCTATATAATACCAAGTTCAAAGGAAGTTTGCTAAAATCAAGACCAAGCTCAGGTTCATAGTAACGCCAAGTAATAAAATACAGAAGTTAAGCTTAAGATCCAAGCTTCCTTATATTCACACAAATTGATTCAAAGATTCATTTTCCTATCAGTACAATGCCCATACTTCTAATTCTTGTGTCTTTAACAAATCAGAAAAAAAATCTATAAACACTTTTAGAGAACTGTTTCATTCTTTTTGAATAAATTTGAAAAGGAAGACTAATTTTTTTTTTCAGTACTCTTACCAAGAATTTAGGCCTATGCAACATATAGTCTCTACTGTATAGCCTGCAAAGCCCAAAATATTATTAGGTTCTTTACAGAAAAAATTTACTAATCTGTACCAAAACATTTGCTGACATACTGGTTTTGGGATCAGGTTGTCTTCTTAAGATTTTTAAAAACTTTAGTTTTCAGATGTTTTTAAAAAAGAGTTGGCTGAAGGCCAGCACAAGGGCTCATGCCTGTAATCCTAGCACTTTGGGAGATGGGTGGATTGCTTGAGCCCAGGGGTTTGGGACCAGCATGGGCAACATGACAAAAAACCGTCTCTACAAAAAACAACAAATAAAAACAAAAACCAAAATTAGTCAGGTGTGGTGGTGTGAGCCTGTGATCCCAGCTACTCAGGAGGCTGCGATGGGAGGATCATTGAGCATGGGAGGTCAAGGCTTCAGTGAGCCAAGATCATGCCACTGCACTTCAGGCTGGGCATCGGAGTGAGACCCTATCTCAAAACAAAACAAAAAACAAACAAACAAAAAAGACTTGGCTGAGATTTTATTCTAAGTCTAAAAGGAAACAGAAGGCTTTTAGAATCTCTATATCAATAAACTGGTTATGACCAGTTTATTGTGAAGACACAACTACGAACAGGTTTGTGTTTATGTGTGTGTCAATCTATGGATCCTTTTAACTGATAATTTCAAAAACCTATTTATGCTTCCAAGGGATGTACAACAAACGCCCTTTAGGAAATGTGAAGCCACCTCAGAACGATGACCATAGCTTTTGTTCTTAAGATTTCAATTCTACATAATAACATTGTGTTTCATAAATCTGAGGTCGATACCAAGGCAAATTCCATATGATCACAGAGTTACACAGTAACAGAGCTGAAGAACCATAACATTTTTTCATAAATCTGAGGTCCATACCAAGACAAATTCGAAAAGATGACAGAATTACATAGTAACAGAGCTGAAGAACATAACCAAATGAGAAAATTTATGAAAGAAAAGATCATTCATCTCATTTCTTTGCAAAAAAGGCCACTTAAATGTCTACAAAACTGCTAAATAGTAAAAATTGCTCACTGCTAAGGCTCTGGATTTGGTTTAATCAGACTTTTTCCATTTTTAAGATTTTGTTTCTTCATAGGAAAAAGATAGGAGGAGGGGGTAACGAATAGGAGAGAACTCCACATTAGCTGCTCCAAAAATTTGAGTGTTCAGTCCCTATCTATTCAAGTTGTTAAACCTCATTTAAGTGCCCAGAAGAGAAATAACCACAAATTGGCATATGCATTTTCTCTTAAGTGATAGCAATGAATCTCTATATAGGATTACTGCAGGAAAAAAGTATAACATAATTATTTTTAAAAAGTATTCCTTTACCTTGTTCTTGCTTAATCCTCTCTCTTTCTGCATAACCTGCAGTCAGCATATTAATTCTGTTAAGCCACCTGAAAAAAACAAATATAATCAATAACATTGTAACCTAACTTCTTATATTTTACTTCCTAGAAACATACATTTTAAAATGTCTAAGAATATATGGAATAATCCTACATATAAGATGTGTCCTTTGCAAGTTCTGATGCATGGAATCTTTATGAGATACAATTTGCCATAGTACAAATTGCTCCCATAAGAAAGATGCTATTTCAATAGAAAAGTCTTGGGCAAAGCTGTTAATATCTGTAACATAAAGAGTTTGGAGTTGACCAAAGCCATATTAATTCTATTGTTCCAAATGTAGAAGTACTCCAAATATTTCTGCTATTCTGTTTCTTCAGAACAAATGCTCCTTTAGAGATACTTAAACAGTATCAGGTTTAATTTATCCTGATGAGGAAAAAAGTTATGGACCTTGCCCATCAAAATAATAGTTTTATTGTGAAATAATAGTTTTGATTAAGCTTGTTTAACAATATAACAGGAAATACATCTTGGACTACTTCAGACACTTGTCTCTAAATACAAGGGTATGGGGTTTTCCAAAGACACAACGAACATATACAATTTTAACATCTGTTTAGATCTTGAAAATGTATATTCATGAACAATAGTAAGTTAAAAACAAATCTCAGTTCTTTCCTCTTTCCGTAGTGCTGCTATTGCCAATGTAGGGACTGCCTAAAGCAAAGCACAGTTATAACATCTTTCTTTTGTCCCACCAGGGCTCTCCTTGTGTTAATTATTTTTTTCATCTAAAAATCTTTTTATTGATACTTGCCTTGAAGGTTTTTTTTTAAAATTTATTTTACTTTAGATGCATACTATATCTGGCATTTCTCCCCATGTTATCCCTCAGATCATCAAATCACATGTCTTAAACAACATGAAAATTTCCCTTTGGTCAATCCTGAGCCATAATCCATATACCTTCCCAAATCAGAAACTGAGGAAAAAACTACCTTTCAAGCTAGCTTGAATATGTCCAGAATCACTAGTATGGCTAATGTCATTAAGTTGTGGAATAATCTGATCTAGATATATTTTTAAGAAAAATTTGTGGTTGAGAACTTTTTCTCCTAAGATCTTTATCTTCCCTGTCAAGTGGAAGATCACATTGTTTGAAGTGACTCATATATTTCATCATTTATGCCAAGTGGTGTTAACTGTGCATCAGATACTTAGAATATCTTGAAAAGTGAGTAGAGTTGTGTCTCTAATACATAAAATTGCATCTATGGAAACTTAAGCTTTAATTGTAAGAAGAGGTCAATTAAAGCCTAACTTTATTTTAGCAAAACCTACAATGTAATTATCATCTCAGGTACATTTGGGAAGTGAAGAAAGGGCTGAAGTAGAACTGGAATAAAATAAAGATTATCAAATGAATTCAGTAGCATTTTATATATATATATATATATATATATATATATATATGCACAAACACACACTCCAGAAAATTATAAACTATAAATCAAGAAGTAAACTTCATGACAATATTTTAAAAATGACTCTAATCATTAGTAAAAGTTCAAAGTTAAAATTTAGTCTTAGTTGATTTGCAGTGAAAAGGGGGTTAAATTTGTACCACAAGGCAAATCTTACCACTCTTGGGAAAGACTGGCCTGGTGCTTTTGGGTGAAAATGATGATAATACCACAAATGAAAAATTTATCACTGAATTTTAATCGAGTGCCTTGTATTTACTACTTTAAAAATATTAATGAAATTTCATTTTATCAGAAATGTGAAGAACAATGAGGTCCTTATGAAATAAATCAGGAAACTAAAAAGGCGCTTGCTCAATTTTTTACCTCAACAGTATTTGTTAAGTGTTTGCTATCTGCGGAACAATGAGCTATGTGTTAGGGATACAGAAATAAATAAGACACAATTTTTGCCTTCAGTTAACTCTAGATTTACTAAGTTTCATAAGACAATTGAAAGTTTAAACTATTCTTAAGAAGAAAAATTTTGTTAATTAAAGAGAAATTGTTTAGAAAGTGTGTGGATATACCAGGCCACTGCGTAGAGCCACAAGAGGCTAAATACTAAATAACTGTTGGTGCTATCTTGGATAAACTTATCCTTTAGGCTTCAACTAGAAGATACTTACTGATTTACTTGCTACGGTTATGATTTGGTATTTTAGGTTATTATGAAAGCAGACACATATGCATTAACAGAATCAAGCAATATTTATTAGGAGCCTATATGTGCCAGGTACCTGGGAGACAGAGATAAAACAAAGTGCCTGCCTTCATGATTCCCATATCTTTGTGAGGGAGACAAACAATAAACAGGGATACAAATAAACATGTGAAATAGTAGCAAATGCTATTTAAAAACAAACAAGCAAGCAAGTTAGAAAATTAGAATGTCAAAGATGCTGGGGATGAGGGAAGGCTACTTTAGGTAAGATGATCAGAGATACAATATTGAATTTAGAATCTGTTCAATAGAACAGATTTTATGAGGAAGTTCTTTAATAACAGGTCTAAATTCAGTACCTTACCATATCACCAATGCTTTAAAATAGGAAAATGTAAGTAAGGGGATATTGAACCTACAGCAAACATTCAAAGGAGATATTCACAACTGACAAAGAATAATGTGTTTAGAGGGAAATAAGAGAAAGAACCATGGGAGAAGTGTATAAATAATAATTACCAAATAGGAACTGATGGGTCATCATAATTACAAGAACATATGTACTGACATGGTAAGGAATATACAGGCCAAACAAATTCAGTAAATAAGTCTTCAGAATATTTGAGTAACATGATATTTTGTTTTATCCCCATAGATTTTACAAAGGCCAGAAAAAAATGCATTTTTTAATGTTTCAATGCTTATTTCTGATGAAACAGATGAATAGTAGTGGGGCGCCTAAAAGTCTTTTCGCAAATTACCTCACAATAAAACTTATTGCTTCTCAAAATAGAAGGTGATAATTTTAATATTCTATGTGTGTGTATATGTATGCACATATATGTACATTTATTTTGTGTATATATGTGTATATAATTTTACAGAAGAAAATTAAATGTAAGGATTACTTTTTAACACCAATTACTAGGTCCTGTCACCATTATTACATTTGTTTTTTTAAATGAGTAACAGAAAAATATATTTCTCTGAAACATGGTGTATTTTCATAAGAAGTAGATATGACATTTAAAATATATAAAATAATCACATAAATTATATATTTATGATAATTACTTTTATAAATATATAATCTTTTGAAGACTTAGACATGCTTTTAAAAGATTACATATAGAACAAACCAACATCCAGATCATCTTGCTGTTATGTAACAATCAAGTGACTTGACAAAGCTGTAGGTGGGTGTTTCTTCCCATCATTAATCCTCTATGAATATTTTTAGCACTGACTCTTTCCCCTTTCTATTAACAAGCAATTAAAAAATATTCCCATTGAAAGTAGACATTAGGAATAGGGTTATTTTTTAGAAAGGAAAATTGAATGCAAAACAATAAAACTCCATTTTAATTTTACTTTTTTGCCTTTAATTTTCAAGAAAAAATATTTTATCCAAATTACATAACTTACCAAAATTAGAGCTGCTGTATTTGAATCTCACATCTGTCTACATACTAGTCATTTAGATTTAAATTTTGTCCTACTTTGCATTCATAGTTTTTTTTTTAAATATTTTATTGCATTTTAGGTTTGGGGGTACATGTGAAGAACATGCAGGATTGTTGCATAGGTACATACATGGCAATGTGGTTTGCTGCCTTCCTCCCCATCACCTATATCTGGCATTTCTCCCTGTGTTATCCCTCCCCAACTCCCCACCTCCTGCTGTTCCTTCCCTAGTTCCCCCCCACAGACCTCAGTATGTGATGCTCCCCTCTGTGTCCATGTGTTCTCATTGTTCAACAGCCGCCTATGAGTGAGAACATGCAGTGTTTGATTTTCTGTTCTTGCGTCAGTTTGTTGAGAATGATGGTTTCCAGGTTCATCCATGTCCCTACAAAGGACATGAACTCGTCGTTTTTTATGGCTGCATAGTATTCCAGGGTATATATGTGCCACATTTTCCCTGTCCAGTCTATCATCGATGGGCATTTGGGTTGGATCCAAGTCTTTGCTATTGTAAACAGTGCTGCAATGAACATTCGTGTGCATGTGCCCTTATAATAGAATGATTTATAATCCTTTGGATATATAGCCAGTAATGGGATTGCTGGGTCAAAAGGAATTTCAATTTCTAGGTCCTTGAGGAATCGCCACACTGTCTTCCACAGTGGTTGAACTAATTTACATTCCCACCAACAGTGTAAAAGTGTTCCTATTTCTCCACATTCTCTCCAGAATCTGTTGTCTCCAGATTTTTTAATGATCACCATTCTAGCTGGCGTGAGATGGTATCTCAATGTAGTTTTGATTTGCATTTCTCTAATGACCAGTGATGATGAGCATTTTTTCATGTTTGTTGGCCTCATATATGTCTTCTTTTGAAAAGTATCTGTTCATATCCTTTGTCCACTTTTGAATGGGTTTGTTTGTTGTTTTCTTGTGAATCTGTTTTAGTTCTTTGTAGACTCTGGATATTAGCCCTTTGTCAGATGGGTAGATTGCAAACGTTTTTCCCATTCTATTGGTTGCTGGTTCACTCTAATGATGGTTTCTTTTGCTGTACAGAAGCTCTGGAGTTTAATTAGATCTCATTTGTCTATTTTGGCTTTTGTTGCCAATGCTTTCGGTGTTTTAGTCATGAAGTCCTTGCCTATGCCTATGTCTTGAATGCTTTTGCCTAGGTTTTTCTTCTAGAGTTTTTATGGTGTTAGGTTTTATGTTTAAGTCTTTAATCCATCTGGAGTACTTTTAGTGTAAGGTGTCAAGAAGGGGTCCAGTTTCTGCTTTCTGTACATGGCTAGCCAGTTTTCCCAACACCATTTATTAAACAGGGAATCCTTTCCCCATTGCTTGTTTTTGTCAGGTTTGTCAAAGATCAGATGGTCGTAGATGTGTGGCATTGCCTCCAAGGCCTCTGTTCGGTTCCATTGGTCTATATCTCTGTTTTGGTACCAGTACTATGCTGTTTTGATTACTGTAGCCTTGTAGTATAGTTTGAAGTCAGGTAGTGTGATGCCTCCAGCTTTGTTCTTTTTGCTTAGAATTGACTTTGGCTATGCAGGCTCTCTTTTGGTTCCATATGAAGTTTAAGGTGGTTTTCTCCAGATCTGTGAAGAAGGTCATTGGTAGCTTGATGGGGATAGTGTTGAATCTATAAATTACTTTGGGCAGTATGGCCATTTTCAAAATATTGATTCCTCCTAACCATGAGCATGGAATGTTTCTCCATCTGTTTGTGTCCTCTCTTATATTTTGCTGAGCAGTGCTTTGTAGCTCTCCTTGAAGAGATCCTTTACATCCTTTGTTTGTTGTACTCCTAGGTATTTTACTCTCTTTTTAGCAATTGTGAATGGCAGTTGATTCTTGATTTGGCTCTAAGTCTGTTATTGGTGTATAGGAATGCTTGTGATTTTTGCACATTGATTTTATATCCTGAGACTTTGCTGAAGTTGCTTGTCACTTTCAGAAGATTTTGGGCTGAGAAAATGGGGTCTTCTAAATATACAATCATGTCATCTGCAAATAGAGGCAGTTTGACTTCCTCCTTTCCTAAGTGAATACCCTTTATTTCTTTTTCTTCCCTGACTGATCTGGCTAGAACTTCCAATACTATATTGAATAGGAGTGGTGAGAGAGGGCATCCTTGTCTAGTGCCAGATTTCAAAGGGAATGCTTCCAGTTTTTGCCCACTCAGAATGATATTGACTGTGGGTTTGTCGTAAATAGTTTTTGTTATTTTGAGATACGTTCCGTCAATACCTAGTTTATTGAGAGTTTTTAGCATAAAGCGCTGTTGAATTTTGTTGAAGGCCTTCTCTGCATCTATTGAGATAATCATGTGGTTTTTGTCTTTGGTTCTGTTTATGTGGTGAATTATGTTTATAGACTTGCATATGTTGAACCAGCCTTGCATCCCTGGGATGAAGCCTACTTGATTGTGATGGATAAGCTTTTTGATGTGCTGTTGCAATCAGTTTGCCAGTATTTTATTGAAGATTTTTGCATCTATGTTCATCATGGATATTGGCCTGAAGTTTTCTTTTCTTGTTGAGTCTCTGCTGGGTTTTGGTATCAAGATGATGTTGGTCTCATAAAATGATTTGAAAAGGATTCCCTCTTTTTGGATTGTTTGGAATAGTTTCAGAAGGAGTGGTACTAGCTCCTCTTTGTATGTCTGGTAGAATTCACCTGTGAACCCATCTGGACCTGGGCTTTTTTTGGTTGATAGGCTATTAATTGCTGCCTCAACTTCAGCCCTTTTTTTGGTCTAGTCAGGGTTTTGACTTTTTCCTGGTTTAGGCTTGGGATGGTGCAAGTGTCCAGGAATTTATCCATTTCTTTCAGGTTTACTGGTTTGTTTGCATAGAGTTGTTTGTAGTGATCTCTGATGGTAGTTTGTATTTCTGTGGAATCGGTGGTGCTATCCCCTTTATCATTTTATGTTGCACCTATTTGAGTCTTCTCTCTTTTCTTTTTTATTAATCTGGCTCACAGTCTATTTTGTTGATCTTTTCAGAAAACCAGCTCCTGGATTTATTGATTTTTTGAAGGTTTTTTTGTGTCTCTATCTCCTATAGTTCTTCTCTGATCTTACTTATTTCTTGTCTTCTGCTAGGTTTTGAGTTTTTTTGATCTTGTTCCTCTAGCTCTTTCAATTTTGATATAGGATGTCGATTTTAGATCTTTCCTTGCTTCTCATGTGGGCATTTATTGCTATAAATTTTCCTCTAGACACTGCTTTAAATGTGTCCCAGAGATTCTGGTACATTGTGTCTTCGTTCTCTTTGCTTTCGAAGAATATCTTTATCTCTGCCTTTATTTTAATGTTTATCTAGTCAACATTCAAGAGCCAGTTGTTCAGTTTCCATGAAGTTGTACGGTTCTGAGTTAGTTTCTTAATCCTGAGTTCTAATTTGATTGCACTGTGGTCTGAGAGACCGTTTGTTCTGATTTCCATTCTTTTGCATTTGCTGAGGAGTGATTTACTTCCAATTATGTGGTCAATTTTAGAGTAGGTGGGATGTGGTGCTGAAAAGGATGTATATTCTGTGGATTTGGGGTGGAAAGTTCTGTAGATGTCTATTAGGTTTGCTTGGTCCAGATCTGAGTTCAAGTCCTGGATATCCTTGTTAATTTTCTGTCTCATATTGACAGTGGAGTATTACAGTCTCCCACTATTATTGTTTGGGAGTCTAAGTCTCTTTGCAGGTAATTAAGAACTTGCTCTATGTATCTAGGTGCTCCTGTATTGGGTGCATGTATATTTAGGATCATTAGCTCTTCATGTTGCATTGATCCTTTTACCATTGTGTAATACCCTTCTTTGTCTCTTTTGATCTTTGTTGATTTAAATTCTATTTTATCAGAGACTAGGATTGTAACTCCTGCTTTTTTTGCTCTCCATTTGCTTGGTAGATGTTCCTCCATCCCTTTTTTTTTTGAGCCTATGTGTGTCCTTGCATGTGAGATGGGTTTCCTGGATACAGCACATCAATGGTTTTTGACTTTTTATCCAATTTGCCCATCTGTGTCTTTTGATTGGGGCATTTAGCCCATTTACATTTAAGGTTAATATTGTTATGTGTGAATTTGATCCTGCCATTTTGATGCTGGCTGGCTGTTTTGCCTGTTAGTTGATGCAGTTTCTTCATTGTGTCAATGTGCTTTACCATTTGGTACATTTTTGGAATGGCTGGTACTGGTTGTTCCTTTCTATGTTTAGTGCTTCTTTCAGGAGCTCTTATAATGCAGGCTTGGTGGTGACCAAATCTCTCAGCAATTGCTTGCTCGTAAAGGATTTTATTTCTCTTCGCTTATGAAGCTTAGTTTGGCTGGATATGAAATTCTAGGTTGAAAGGTCTTTTCTTCAACGATGTTGAATAGTGACCCCACTCTCTTCTGGCTTGTAGGGTTTCTGCTGAGAGATGTGCTGTGAGTCTGATGGGCTTCCCTTTTTCGGTAACCTGACCTTTCTGTCTGGCTACCCTTAGCATTTTTTCCTTCATTTCAGCCCTGGTGAATCTGAGGATCATGTGCCTTGTGGTTGCTCTTCTTGAGGAATGTCTTGTGGTGTTCTCTGTATTTCCTGGACTTGAATATTGGCCTGCCTTGCTAGGTTGGGGAAGTTCTCCTGGATAATATCCTGAAGAGTGTTTTCTAGTTTGGATTCATTCTCTCCATCACATTCAGATACACTTACCAAACATAGATAAGGTCTTTTCACATAATCCCACATTTC
>CAUYLG010048077.1:0-21372 GCA_963573385.1 Cacajao melanocephalus | reverse complement strand
GGGCAAAACAACCAGCCAGTAACAAAATGGCAGGATCAAATTCACACAAAACAATATTAATGTTAAATGTAAATGGCCTAAAGGCCCCAATCAAAAGACACAGACTGGCAAACTGGATAAAAATCCAAGATCCATCAGTGTCCTATATTCAGGAGACCAATCTCAGGTGCAAAGACACACATAGACTCAAAATGAAGGGAAGGAAGAAGATTTACTAAGCCAACAGAGAGCAAAAAAAAAAAAAAAAAAAAAGCAAGTGTTGCAATCCTAATCTCTGATAAAACATACTTTAAACCAACAAAGATCAAAAGAGACAAAGAAGGCCATACATAATGGTAAAAGGATCAATGCAACAAGAATAGCTAACTATCCTAAATATATATGCACCCACTACAGGAGCACTCAGATACATAAAGCAAGTTGTTAATCACCTACATAGAGACTTAGATTACCACACAATAATAGTGGGAGACTTTAACACTCCACTGTCAATATTAGACAGATCAACAAGACAGAAAATCAACAAGGATATCCAGGAATTGAATGCAGATCTGGACCAAGCAGACCTAATAGACATCTACAGAACTCTTCACCCCAAATCCAGAGATTATACATTCTTCTCAGCACCACATTTTACTTACTTAACATTGACCACATAAATGAAAGTAAATCACTCCTCAGCAAATGCAAAAAAAAGGAAACCATAACAAACAGTCTCTCAGATCAGAGTGCAGTCGACTTAGAACTCAGGATTAAGAAACTCACTCAAAAGCACATAACTACATGGAAATTGAACAACTTGTTCCTGAATGATGACTGGATAAACAATGAAATGAAGGCAGAAATAAAGATGTTCTTTGAAACCAATGAGAACAAAGACACAACATACCAGAATCTCCGGGACACATTTAAAGTAATGTCTAGAGGGAAATTTATAGCAATAAATACCCACGTGAGAGGTGAGGAAAGATCCAAAATTGACACTCTATAGTTAAAATTGAAAGAGCTAGAGGAGCAAGATCAAACAAATTCAAAAGGTAGCAGAAGGCAAGAAATAACTAAGATCAGAGCAGAACTAAAGGAGATACACAAAAAACCCTTCAAAAAAATCAAGAAATCCAGGAGCTGGGTTTTTGAAAAGATAAACAAAATAGACAGACCACTAGCCAGACTAATAAAAAAGAAAAGAGAGAAGAATTGAATAGATGCAATAAAAAATGATAAAGGGGATATCACCACCAATTCCACAGAAATACAAACTACCATCAGAGATTATTACAAACAACTCTATGCACATAAACTAGTAAATCTGGAAGAAATGGATAAATTCCTGGACACTTACACCTTCCCAAGACTAAACCAGGAAGAAATTGAGTCCTTGAATAGACCAATAACAAGATCTGAAGTGGAAGCAGCAATTAATAGCCTGCCAACCAAAAAAAGCCCAATCATAGCCAAATTCTACCAGGCATAAAAAGAGGAGCTGATGTCATTCCTTCCAAAACTATTCCAACCAATACAAAAATAGGGATTCCTCCCTAGTTCATTTTATGAGACCAACATCATCCTGACACCAAAACCTGGCAGAGACACAAACAAAAAAGAAAACTTCAGGCCAATATTCATGATGAACATCGATACAAAAATCTTCAATAAAATATGGCAAACTGAATGCAACAGCACATCAAAAAGCTTATCTATCCCAATCAAGTAGGCTTCATCCCTGGGATGCAAGACTTGTTCAACATATGCAATAAATAAATGTAATCCAACACATAAACAGAACCAAAGACAAAAACCACATGATCATCTCAATAGATGAGAGAAGGCTTTTGACAAATTCAACAGCCCTTCATGCTAGAAACTCTCAGTAAACTAGGTATCAATGGAATGTATCTCAACCATCATTCTCAGCAAACTGACACAAGAACAGAAAATCAAACACCACATGTTCTCACTCATAGGTGGGTGTTGAACAATGAGAACACGAGGGCAGCATCACACACTGGGGTCTGTCAGGGGGAAATAGGGGAGGGACAGTGGGGAGTGGGGAGTTGGGGAGAGATAGCATGGGGAGAAATGCCAGATATAGGTGATGGGGAGGAAGGCAGAAAATCACACTGCTATGTGTGTACCTATGCAACAATCTTGCATGTTCTTCACATGTATCCCCAAACCTAAAATGCAATAAAAAAATAAAAGAAAGGTGATTATATAGCTACTGTCATGTTGTCTTATAAATGTCCCCCCACCATTCTTTAATCTTTCTTTTCATTAGATTCTGAATTTTTCCTTTTTTAGAGACACGGTCTCACTCTGTCACCCATGCTGGTGTGCAGTGGCATATTCATAGCTCACTGTAAACTCCAACCCCAGGACACAAGCAACCCTCCTACCTCAGCCTCCTAAAGCACAGGGATTATAGGCCTGAGCCACCGTACTTGGCAGATGCTGGATTTATGAGACACTAATTGCTTGCAAAACCTCACTGACTACCAGAAGAATTATTTCAAGATAAATGAAATTTTAAAAGAATCCTAGCACTACTGTCAGTTCTAGAGCAAGACTGTTTGTATTCATGTTTTAGCTCCATTTATTATGAGCAAGTTGGTCATCACTCTAAGCGTCAGTTTCACCATCTATAAAGTGGGCATAATAATGAGGAATAAATTTTAGTACATTTAGAATGATGAGAGGAGTGCTTGACTCTGTAGTGGTGTTTTATTCAATAATCACTGAGTGACAGCCTGTCAATTCACTGCTTCAGTAGGGGATTCTGAGAATGGAGGATCAACGCCTGGGCATAATACAGTTGTAATATAAAAATGAGTCTGCAGGATTTCTTTCCAACTTTCACAATTCCAAAAACAGAAAAGGGGATAAATAATGTCCTGGTGCTGTGAGACAAGACTGGTGATGAGGCATTTGGGGAAGTATTTTTGGAATGGCTTTGTTTCCTGGGCACACCGTTGTGGCAAATATCCGAATATCCTTTGCCCATTGCAATATCTAAAGTAAGTTGGTACAACAGCAGGTCCCAAACTTGGCAAGTGAAGTCTCAAAGCCCCTCTCTGGAATATGAAGCTCTTCTGAGGAAAGGCATCTTCAAACTGATTACAGGATTCTTAGAAACAGGGAAGCGTATAGGAATCAGAAATCTTCCCTCCTCCAAAGAAGCCACAAGAGTAAAGAGATGTGAGAGCCAGAGGTCTTCTTCTGATGTGTTGACATTAAGAACTGGTTTTTAAAAGACTTAAAGAAAAAGATTTCAGAGTTGGAAGTGCTGGAGAGTTCTTTTGCAGGTCATACTTTTGAGTTCAGTAACCCCCAATGTGCTGACCTTGACTTGTTATTTTATGTCAATCTCCTGCTTAGAATGTTTCAATTACCTCTCAGTGCTTTTAAAACAAAGGTAAAAATGCTTAACTGGCCCATAGGGCCCTGAACAATGGCCACAAGAGGTTTCTTCAGTTTCATTTCTTGTCACTGTCCCTATCACTGAGTTCTAGCTATATCAGTCTTGCTCATCTTGACCAGCTTAATTTTTCTCAGGGAAACTTCTTGGTTTTTTGTTGTTGTTGTTTTGTTTTCCCAAAGATGCCTTATGTTCCCTGCCCCGTCACTTGGTGTTAAAAGAGAAGTTTTAGTTCTGGTCCTGACTATAGCAATGTACTTTCATTTTTCAGGTGAAAGATTAAATGTCACTTCTTCAAAACACTAGTCAGAATTGTAATATGTATTTATGCGTTTGATCAATGTCTGTCTCCCCAACTAGACTGTAAGCTCTTTGAGGGCTGTTTTCCCACTGTTTTAGCCTCAGCGCTTAGCACAGTGCATGGCACAGGCTAAGGACTCAGTAAATAGCTGAATAAATGAACAGGCTTTTCTCTTAGAAACAAGGTTTACTTTTAGAACAGAAGTATATGCAGTAACATAATTAATGAAAATGCTACTCAGTCTTCCTGTGGACTAACTGCTTTTTTGCTGAATAAACATGATTAAAAAAAATCAACTTGAAGAATTTTAACTTCTCTGTACTTGGCAGGTCATACCTACAAATTTTCAAATTGACCAGTTCGAAAAGTGCCTTTCTCTGCATTATACATATAGTGTCAGGAGGTTCTGTGTTAATGATAATGAAAGCAGTAATCATAACCATCTTTATAAGAGTAAAGTTTATTAAATTCTTTACATAATCAGATGTATTTAATCTAATTATATATTAATTATTTTATTTAAAATTAAATTTATTAAAATATAAATCCATGTCAAATTTATATTTAAGTATATGTATTTGTGTATATATGATACCTTTATAACAAATGCATTTCATATATGCTTCTTCTCTAACTCTTCTTAACTTATATTTTACAGTTGTAGATGAACAATTATGGATAACAAAACAGTTGTGTCTTTTGATGAATTTGTTTTGAATGCATTTAATTTTCAATGACGTGTATCTTTTATTGAATGAAATTGAATTTCCAAAATCAATTCATTAATTTTTACAGAACTCTCTGATGCACTGAGGGATAAAGATTATTATGAAAATGTCAGTTCCTTATGACTGCCCATCCCAAACCCAGCCTGAGAAATGAAGCCTTCATTGATCTGCAAAGTTTGAAATAATGATCATAGACCTTTCTTCCTCGGAGCAACTGAGCCCCTGCAGACCAACTAATTAAAGTCTGACAGATTTTCAAATGTGTGTTCTTGGTCATTTCCAAAAGTTTGGAAATTTCACTTGAAAATGTAAAGAAGGGAATGACAAAAGGAAAAGAAACTCTTGCCCAAAGGGTTGGTATTTCATGCACTGAAACATTCAGTGATAAAAGGCATGGCCTTTGCATCTATAGTTTAAAACAATGGTGGAGGCTTCAAAATAACCTCAGGTAGACAAGTGTATCACATAAATCATAGCGTCTGTAAACACAGGCTTATAGTTTTTGCTAAATTCGTCTCTGTTTAGGAAGCAGTATATCTGATTTATGTCCCATGAAAACAGTTCTTTTAAAAAATGTTTTCCCCTAAAATTATACTCAGAGAAATAATTAAGTCATATGAATTATCTGAAAAACAATGCCCCAACAAGCAAGTCTCAAGCTTTTAGGTGACCTGGGCTTTCCTGAATAGGCCTCAAGTTCTCCTAAGTCTTACCATGTTCTTCAACTATTTAGGTGTAAAACAAAGTAATTAAAGGCACAACTAAACATAACATTAATCTGAATTTCCCCTTGTCACTGCAAAAGGGAAAAACCCTCTCACCTTGACTTTCCCAGATTCTCTGCATAAATCAAATTCAAACCCCATTTATAGCTTGATAAAGACATCTGTTCGACATATATTTATACAGCAATTCTTATTTGCTAAATGTTATTCATGTGCTGAGGACACAGTGGTGATCAGAAGCAAGCACTACCTTTACTGAGAGATTTTTAAAAACAGCAAACAAAAACTCACATCAGCAGAATTGTTGTTAAAAATTTGAGTTCTGGTCCTGACTAGAGTCATGTACTTTATAATCTTGCGTAAATTATGCAAACCTTCTGGGTCTCAATTTTCTCCATTTGTAAGATTAGGATAGATCATACCTTGGAGTTACTATAAGGATCACACTCACATCACACTGCCTCACTGCCAGCACATACCCAGGTGACAATATCTTTGATACTATTATTCAAACGTGGTCCAGGGTCATTCAAAACTAGTAAGTCACAGCCTGCAGTACAGTCATATTTTGGGAGAGGCAGGATATGGAGAGAAGAGTTGCTGTTGCATTAAAAATATTGGGCCCAGGAACTGACCGAGTCTCACCCTCATCCTAACGATAATAGATGTTTTTGGTTTTCCAAGGAAAATATTCCAAGACCTTAGAAGTACATGGAACATATCTCACCTTATTTACATGTCAAGAAGGTTGTTAGTTGAGCTTTTAACAAAAAGTAATGCAGTCAAATCAAAGCAAAATATGCCATCCATTTCCTTTGATAATGACAACAGCAGCCCTTTTTTTTTATGGCAAGGAAAACTATTAAAAATCTATTTTTGATTAAAATAAGTTCATATAAACTACAAGAAAAATGGTGTTTAAGAGTTCATAAAATGCACCGTGTCCTCAGACTCATCATTTGCTCCAAGTCCCAGGGTTTCAGAATGAGTCACAAACCCTGCCAGGAGACAGAATGTGAGCACAGCCAGCTCTTGATGGGGGCCTCCCGGTGTGCAGGGATTATTCTGTCTTCTAGTTTTCCAAAGGAATGAAAGAATAAAGAAAGCTTTGCAATTTTTAAACAAAGAGACCTTTCTGTATATCAGTAAGATTTTGATTGCCAGGAGACAGACAATGGGTTTTCTTTTAAGTAGAGTCATAATATAACGAACACTTCTGTGTGGGATTAAGTGTTCTCACTTCACAGTCTCTTCGTCAGCACAAATGGCCCCTCACTAAGTGCAAATGCATAGGGAATTTGGGTACTCAAAGCTCAAAAGCAATTTACCTTCTTCAAAGTGTACAGTTTTTATTTTTTACTGTACTTTAGGTTCTGGGGTACCTGTGCAGATCATGCAGGATTTTTGCATAGGTACACCCATGGAAATGTGGATACAATTTCTATCGCTAGAACTGTCTTTCCTTTCCCCTTTGGAAAAATTTCATTTGATAACAAAGAGCTGTGCCGAAAGGAAGTTTTGCATTTCTGATTTTTCTTGGAACAAATATCTCAAGGACTATCTAGGTTTACCCTTTGTCTCTCAGTGGTTAGATCCACTTGAGAGTTCTGGATCTAGTACTATTAGAGGTAGCAATGTTGAAAGCCACAACAAAAATCAATTACCCATAATCCATAGTCACATGAGTTAATAAAAATGCTACTTTACTGTTGGCAGGATCGTCTTATCAATCTAGGTTTAGTATCGACTACCTGTTGCTGATTGGAAGTTCTAGTGTATTCTGTATGTCTTTAATTTTAGCAATGAGAAAATAAAACATTACTTTTAAAATACACATTTATTAAGAAGAGAAGACTGTGGGGTGGGGATGGGAAATAGGGAAAAGTTTCTTGATGGTGAGGTCCTAGAAAGTGCTGCTCTCCATGGCATTCATACATTTGCTCATACTGTCAACAAATGTTTACTGAGTACCTATCTTGTGGCAGTTGTTGGGGTGGATACAGGGATGAGTCAGATATACTCCCTGTCTTGACTAGTTCCGGAATTACCTGAAATACTACAAACAGAAATTGCTGAATTGCTCTGAATAGCCTTGCATGGAAACACGGGAAAAGGAGATGTCCATAAAACCTCCTTGGGCTTTATGAACTAGCTGTTTGTCTCTTTATTGGCATACATTCCAATTCTAAAGGAAATATTCCATGGACTTTCACAAATTCATGAGGCTAAATAAAAACTACTCCCCAAGGACTCATAAGCTAAATGAGTATTTCTCGACTTTTAATGGACTCGTTCCAATTGATGCAGAAAGATTAAGAGCTTTGGAATCAGAATCATATTTGAGTTATAATAACATGTGGTCTCTGGAAGGTTATTTAACCTCCCCAATTTTCATCTTCCTCATTGTATAATGGCAATAATAATGGTACCTACTTCATAGTGTGTTTGTAACAATAAAATGAAACTACATTATAGATAGGTGGTATGGCATAGAAGTTAAGAGTGAGGACTTTGGAGCAGAGTGTCTGAATTCAAATCCTGGGTAAGTCACTTGTGTAAGAGAATAAAAATGAATAGTAAATTATTAAATAAAGCATATAAAATTTAGCATAATACCCAAGAGATAAGAACTCAATGCAGGTTGTTACTCCATTATTAATGTTAATGCTTCACCTGCTTAGCACAGGACAGACAGTAAACACATGTAGTACTTTTTTTTTTCTAGTTTTGAGTGACAAGGCTGATGATTCAACTTTTTATTCATTCAGGTGTGTAGTGAATGCTTGTGATGAGCCTCCCAGAGCTTCCCTTCCAGATGAAGAGTGCTCATTCTCCTAGCTTCTGGGAGTATTGCTGGCTGTCAATTCCCAACTAAGTTCCTGTCTGAGAATTGCCCTCAGCCGAAGAAAGCCACCTCACTCGATGTCACACATGCTCCTTGGAATAACCTGCATGCAATGACTGATGTCTGGGGAGGGGTTGTAGGTTACTCTGAAGGTCCCTCTGTACCTCAGCTCCACAGCTTCCTTTGGTCTTGGCTGAGGCCTTTGTTCTGACTGCATCACAGTCCAGTTTCTTCCTCAACACAGCTCTGTTTCCCTAACTCTCCCATAGGTGCTGATCCCAAGAGAACTCCAGAGTAAACTTTATGCACTCAGATCTTGGTGTCTTAGAGTCTGCTTTCTAGGAAACCCAACCTACAAGTGTAATTTAGATGGCAGGAAATTCTGGGTTCATAGAATCTGTCCTTTACCCAGAGTAAGAATTAAGAGTGACCTCTAACAAATGTAATAAGGGCGGGAAATTAAAACCACATTTTCATTTCCAAAATGCCACCGGGGTAGGTTTTTCAGCTGCTTTAAGGGAGTTTTATGGTGTTCAACCAAAAGAAACGCATTTATGCTTAGGCATACTGTACATGACCCATGTGGGGGCACCTCTACTTCCTCTGGCAAAGCTGAAAAGCCACCAGAACTAGATGACTTATTGTCAGTGACCACAGTCTTACCTCAGCCAGGATTTCCCTCTGGATACCGTGAAGCTATGAATAATACATAAAAGGCTCAGAAAATCTAAAGCTACCTCTCAGAAAAAGTTTGTCATGGGCACTCTAATGGGAGACTTCTCCAGTCCAAACTGCCCATCAGAAGCTGGAAGATATTGATGACATCATCAGGGCCTTTCGTGTATAGTAGTCTGTACAGCTTTATGTGCCCAGTGCATCCTTTCCAAGATAAGTGTGATTATAGCATCCAAATCTGAGTTTGATTTTTTTAAAAAGCCAAATTCAGAAATTTCACCTTCTTTAGAGAAAATACTAACAGGCAGAATGAATAAATATAAGTAGAATTTAATTTGATCAAAACGTCCCAAGTGCTAATATGTCCATGTGTCTTTGGACACTTGCAATCATGCATAATTAATAGAGATGATTTCTTTTTTTTCCCCTCCTTTAATCAGTGACAACTGCAGGTGCAAAGGATAGAGAAATATGTCATCTGTTCTGTAAGAAAATAATATTTATTATATTGTTAATTCTATAATTTCCTCCTGACAGTGGCTTCATGAAGTCAGAATCTTTTAACAATACCAGCAGGGAGAGAAATTTTAAGTCAATTAGTCTGAGTTAGAAAAGTATTTTCCATGGTGTTATCTCTTCATTACATCTTTGGGAAATCATATTACCTGACAATTTTTAAATTGTTTGACCATGTTAACATTTTTAAGCAAATTCCTAGGAACTTAATAATGTATAATAAATATTGTCAAGCCACAGAGGTGCCACATATGTGTCTTGCATCCTCCCTCTTCCTTGTACATTTCCTCCTTGCAATGTTTAGAAAAGTTTCAGAGAATATCAGGTTTGAAAATGCCTTTAAGACATTTATAAAATAATCGTACTCTCTACAAAAATGTTTCCTGAATTGGATTTCATGGAATGATGCTTCATGAGAGATTAGAGATGTACCTAAGACAAAAGATTTTGTGGCTACATAAGTTTAGGGAATGTTGAAGCCTCTATGATGTTCAGAATACACGTAATAGCATATCGAGACCATTATCATATTAAGAACCTTGAAATATCCTGAAGTTAAGGATTTATTTCCCTGTTTTTAACCTGGGAAACAAATTTATTTAACTTGAGAATAGCCCTGCTACTACTGCCCCTACTAACATGCATGCATGCATGCGCGCACACACAAAGATCACCAATGACATCTAGTGGACCTAATGTTCTACAGAACTCTGTTGAAAATATTGCGGTTCTTTTCAAGGGGCTCATCTGTAACCTATGTTTCAGGGACTTGGAATTCTCATAGCCTCCCTTCCACAATTACAAGTTTCTTTCTGACCACCTATGAGATCTACTTAGGTTCATCTAAAACAAATCTTTTCCTCTTCGACATAATATTCCTTTAAATATTTGAAAATAATTGATATTTCCCTAACCCCACCATCTGTATCTTTCTTTATCCTTCCTAAATACCCCCATTCAATTTCCTTAGATTCTTCAGCTTGAGAACCCTCTTATTGTCCTTGTCACTCTTTTCTGAGTGCTCCACTTTGTCTATACTTCCCCTAAAAGGGGTAACTAGAAAATAATGCAATATTCTCACTTGGGTGTAAAATATAACAGAGTATTTCCACCTTCATTCTGATCGTTTTATTGTGGCCAAAAATTATTTTGGCTTTTTTTTGGTTAATGTTTCCCAGTAATTTCATGATCATCTTTTTCCTGGAATTCTTTAAGGGCTTCTTCTGCAGGGAGTGGCAGGTATTAGGCAGTATTAGGAAGGAGTAGGGAGGAAGCTGTTCTACCTCTAGGAAAGTCAACAGTAACTTGCTAGCATATATATTCTTCTTCCTCTTTAGCTCAGAGAATCTCCTCTCTGCTTCCAAAGAAGGTATAAAGCATGCAGGAGCTGAGATCCCACCAGAACTGCAAGAAAAGCCCTCAAGAGCTGAGGCTTGATAGTGGCCAGAAACTAAGGAATGGGAGCAGAGGAGAAACAAAAATTTGGATCATCTAGGAGGTAGCTCCAGCTGGTAGTAGCAATGGTACTGCCAGGGGATAAGAGCCATCTGAGTAAGTCTCTCTGGCTTGCTTTAGAGTAAATATGTCAATGGATACTGAGAAATCATACTATTTTTTTTTTCAAAAATTGGAATCACAGATGTATGTGAATAGTTGGTCATGTAAATAATTTGCCTGACAGACTGAGTCTGTACTTATCAAATACAGAAGCAAGGTTTCCAGGGTGACAAAATGACAGTAGTGTTGCCCTTCCTCAGGGCTTGTGCTCACTTTAGCTTTAATTAAGTCATTGATTGACTAGCTATTGATTCTAATATAAATCACAGAATATGTTATATGGAAGAGAAGCATTATTTAACAACTTGATATGGTTGTACTCTAGAGAAGCATTTGAAAATGTAGTCCTAAGAGAACCCTTGCTATACTTTTTATCTTAAATCTTCCTTCACATGAAGCCATAATGCTATAAAAATGATCTTAAAAAGATGAAATACAATGCTTCCTCATAACAGACCATATCCAGCGCTGGGTTATTTCAGGGGAGGTTTGCAGGGATAGGTCTTTGAAAGTTTCTTGTAGGATTTATTCTAGATGGAACAAAATGAAAGACACTGGCCACAGAGAGGGCCAGAGGAGCCTTTGGACAGGCACAGGGAGTGGCGTTGAAAATTCAGAAAAATGGCTCTATGTGTGGGTGTGTGTGTTTCTGGAATCTCAGTTAACCTCTAAAGTTATACAGATTCACACCTACAATTGCATTAACTGCATGCCTTTATATAGATGCTGCTCTCCTGGGTCCTTCTCTCAGCAGTGCCTCTGTCAGATAATCAGCAGCAATTTTATTCAGGGAATGAGGTAACCAGCATTCACCAGTCTGCCTTTTATCAGAGCATTTTTCTACACTGAATTCTGCAGCTCACTGCACGTAGTGTCCCTAAAAACAGATAACATGATCCTGTGAAATGACTAATTAAATAGCTAATGTACTGAAACATCAAAATTATCCTGGAGGCAACAAAATATATTAGTTTCATCAATTAACTAAACGTTGTAAAAATAAATGGAATGCCAAGCATTCTCAATTTCTCTGCCCTAGACCAGAAGAACAAATTGAAAAATCCCATTATTCTTCACCACTCCAAGGGAAGTTGGAGTTATTCTTCTAAAAATCCCATTATTCTTCACCCACCAAGGGAAGTTGGTGGTGAGCTAGACAACGACGCTAGAGGGGGCCATGGTGTCCGATGACTGTGTGCATCGTTGCTCATCACCTTTACCAACACTGACCCCAAAGACAGGCCAAGGCAAGGAAACAGTCTTCTCCCAAGCAATTAAAGTCTCTCAGACAGAACTGTTTAGAAGGATAGCACCATTTTCAAGTGAAAGAATGAATAAATACTTTCTAACTCAAAGTTGTAGTCAACAAGAAAGAACCTAAAGAATTTTGTTGCTAATTTTATTGGGAACTCATGTCCCACTGGAAGTCATTAAGTAGAATTTATTTGAAAATATTTTTAATTGTGTGACTTTTTAGCTATGAAATACAATGTACTTTATAATAGGTCTTACTCTTGGCATTGAGTTCCACTTTAGGAGATAAAAATACAAATGTCTGTTGATATCCCACCAAAGTAAGGTATTCTAAATAAATGAAAAAAAAATGTTGCTGACAGAATACTTGCCATTTTTGAAAGTTGCTCTATTTCTAATGACAAAAATGTATAATGTTGATTTCTTTTCTTAGCTACATTATACCAGTATAGCTAGTGGGATTCACTGAAAAACCAAACTAATACCATATATAATTGGCTGAAGACTTATGAACATTGAAGTCCCTCTAATGGTGCCATAGTTTTCATTCAATCCAGTTATACTAAATGGTTACTGCCTGCCAAGCACTATGTTAGGCAGCAGAGGTGCTGTTTTAGGTGTTGAAGAGTAAGCCCAGAAAAGTATGTGAAAGGAGACACTAAATGTTCTAGTTTAATCAAGAAAACCCGAACATATATTCAGGAATTAGAGCTGATTTCACCATCTGTGGAATAATTAGGTATGATTGACTCTGTTTCCCAAACTTGTTAACAATGTAAGAGAAAGTGTGGGCCTCAAAGTAGCTGAAGCCAAAGGCAGTTTGATGATTAAAATGAAGGTTCACAAATGATATCTTCTTGGACACATAAAATTGTGCAGCTGAGTATCTTCCAAATGGAAACAAGATGTACAGAATGCTTTGTAAATTTAATGTGGGTATTCTATTACCACTTCACTATCTCATTCTGTAACTAGGTTTAGTATATCAATATATTGAGTCAATACAACTTTTGTAGGAGAAATTTCAAAACAGAAGCAAAATCCCAAAATGCAGCATAAAATATTAATAGAAAAGGAGGAGCTAATTCATTCCAACATTTAAAAACTACAATAATTTGTAACATACTTAGCTATTTCAATAAGCTGAAAATACTTGCTTCATATTTTGAAAAATATAATCAATGATGCCTCCTTTTTGTTGGGGGGGGGGGCGATGGGCCTTGTATATAAGAAAGATGATTTCTAGACAAAAGCAGGAATAATAGATGGGTCCTAGAAGTCTGCAGTTCTCAAAACTAACAAAGCAGCAGCTTCAAAAACCTATACTTACTTGAATGAAAATATACAGTGAGTATATTAGAAAAATGTAAAAGTTGAATGATAACTCATTATCATCAACACATCTATGCTATCAAACTTGCTGCAACTTCACAGAAGCTATAGGATCCTCAGAGCTCAATCTAGGTAGCTCCACCTTTTCCTGCTCTGGCTCCTCACCCATTTTGAACTTCTAAGTAAATGAGTACATGAGGATCACTTTATTCATGACAATAATGAAAATTGAATGAAAGACACTAAAATTATGTTTTTTCCACTTCAAATGGAATAACCTTTTTTATGCAATCTGAAGGTTTTGTGTTTACTTAAAACCTAGTTGTTTTGCTTCAAAAATCTCCTTTACATAAACAGAAAAAAAAAAATCAATCCAAAGCCAAAGAAACCCTTTATGTATTTGGTGAATATATTGAAAATGAATTATTACTAGGCAGCAGAAAAATTGTTTACTTATAGGCAAAATAAGTGACTTCTTTTTGGCCAAATTAAATGGTCTATTCAGTTCTGAAGTCAGTCAAAATTTCTAACCCTAACAGGTGGTTTCACATGTACTACCACTAAAATCACAAACTTGGTTTGTATCTACGTCTTGAACTTTGGATTGCAATAATTTAAAATCATAACGGTGTCTAGATTGAGAACATTTGTAGTTACAATGAAAATTCAATATATTTAAACCTGAAGAAAACAAAGAATATCATCAGCTAGAGGAGAATTCTGACATTTTTCTGATCTTAATGAAAACATGGTTCAATGTCAAGTCACAGTCATATTAAAACATTTTTTCCTAAAGCCCAAACATTATATTTGCTATACACAAGGCCAACATTTTCATGAATTGTGTTATTTACTTGCTTAAGCAGAATTGGATGATTTGTTTGTCTGATAAGAAAAATTCTTGACGCCTCAGGCTTCGATTTCAATTTCAAATAAATAACAATTGTATTGCTTTTTTTCTTACCATCTTGTATTGTCTCTAAGTTTTAAATGGCATCTATGATTCTCCATTTACCATAAAACATTATCTTGAACTGAAAAAGTAATCTTTCTAAATTGATGTTCTGAATTAATGGACATGTTTTAAAGGAACGATTTAGATAGACTTCTAAAACACGAATAATACATTGGTCATAAAGGGCAGGCATTAAGCTAGCATTTTGAATCACTCCATGGACACAGAATAGAAGAAGACAAAAGATAGTTTGTCTAATACTTTGTTGATATATTTGGCCAGAAGACTAAGTGCCAAGTCAACCATCCAGAAATGCAACTTATTTTTAGAAAGAGTAGACTCAATAATTAAGGTTTCAGATTTCTTTAGCTCTTATTCAAATAAAAGATAGAACTTTTCACATTTTTCAGTTTTTTTCCACAGGAAAATCTTAAATCCAAATTATTAACTCATCAATTAAAGAAATATTTGAATCTAGAATGAAAAATCCATTTTCATTTGTCACTTAAGGAAATAGCTACTTGTGTTTTAAGTTTTATATCCATAATAGTTCCCATTATTTTGCTCCTATAACTTTAATTCATTTGTTGGCATAGAAATTGTTTTAGATAATAAATATAAAAATGCACTGATATTTGTGACTCACATCAGTTAACAGTAGATCATTTATGGACAAGAAATTACCATGAATTAATAAAAATTACAATGCTAAGTTCCTGTTGGAAAATTTTATCTCAAACTTACAACCATTTAGAAAAAACATCCTAATTCAGAACAAGCCATGTATCAAAAAAATCTTAATTCTCTTTTACTTCATATAATTAAAAATTATGTTTATGTTTCATTAAACGAATATAATGAATCATTCATTCATTCAATATGTACGTATTGCCCACCTACTCTGGGCACAAAGCACTGAAGAGTTAATGGTGAATAAAATCAGATCACTCCCTTCCTTTGTACAACTCAAAATCTAGAGGTGGGTGGGTGTGTGTAGACATTAACAAGTAATCACAAAATAAAAGCATAATTACAAACTGGTTCTATAAACAAAATGATTCTATTACAGCATATAATAGGAAGACTTGGACACAGTTAAGATAGGATATTTATTTGAGTATTTTCTTTCCAAAACTCCAAATAGTAATTGATGAAGTAAGGCAATATTAGATTTGTGTCAAAATAATAGGATCTCTGCGGACTTGGGCTTTGAGATTTTCCAAATGACGTCTTTGGCTAAACCTAACCAGACAAGACAAAAGAACTTGAGAGTAAGAATGGAATTCAGAGAGTATCTAGCCTAACCCTCTTATTGGATAGATATGAAAACGAATCATTAGAGAGGGTGAATAGCCTGCCCCTGCTTGTTTTCACTCAGTGACAGAGATGAAATTGGAACCCATTATGCTAAAATCCTGTTCAGAGGTCATCCTTCTTCTTCATATTATTCTGGGTCTAGTTTATCTGACGTCATCTACTCTGATGCACTAAGACAATAACTGAAAAAGCAATATGACGGTAAGGAAGCTTAGAGAATGAGAATATTCATAAAATAACATTGTTCTCTGAAAACAACCTGTCATTCAGCTCAAGCTAGTAGTGGATAGAAAAAAATAGCTTATGCCTACAGCCAAATATCTTGGTAAGTGTCCAATTATTTTTCATGTTTCATCCTTTATGCCAAATTTATACATATATGTGTATACACACACACACACACACACACACCCCACACACACACACATTCAGGTCCATAAGGCCTCTAACTTTACAGATCCTAACTTTAACTCATGGCCAACTCCATATTTAATTTTTGCTATATACTTATTTGCCTTTATCTAAATCAATATTTTTTAGAGCAGTGTCTTTTCTTTTCTTTTTTTTTTTTTTTTTTTTTTGTTGGAGTCTTGCTCTGTCACCCAGGCTGGAGTGCAGTGGCACGACCTCGGCTCACTGCAATCTCTGCCTCCTGGGTTCAAGTGATTCTCCCAAGTAGCTGGGATCACAGGCACGCACCACCACACCCAGCTAATTTTTTGTATTTTTATTAGAGACGCAGTGTCACCATGTTGGTCAGGCTGGTCTCGAACTCCTGTCCTCAGGCAATCCTCCCCTACTCAGCCCCCTAAAGTGCTGGGATTACAGGTGTGAGCCACCACGCCCAGCCTAGAGCAGTTTCTAGTTTACAGAAACTGTACTTTCTGTACTTACACAGAAAGTACAGAGCGTGCTCACATACAACCCTTACTCACCAACCCCTAACTAGTTTCTCCTGTTATTAACATCTTGCATTAGTGGGGTATATTTGTTACAATTGATAAACTAGTCATAATATAGTGTTATTAACTGAAATTTAGAGTTTACATTAAGGTTCACTCTGTGTTGCACAGTTCTGTGGGTTTTGACAAATGCATCATGTTCTCAATCTACCATTTCAGCACCACAGTTTCACTGTACTAGAAACGCTCTGTGCCCTCTACCGGCTCACCCTCCCTCCCCTAAACCAAACCCTCGCCACTGATCTTTTACTGTCTATAATCTTGAATGTGTATGTTGTGGTAAAATATATATTAATATATTTATTAATAATATATAATATAAAATTTATCATTTTAAATATTTCTAACTGTACAGTTAAGAGGCATTAGGTATACTGTTGTCTTATACCATCACCACTCTCCAACTGTCTCTATAATCTTGCCTTTACAGAATGTCATATGGTCGAACTTACACGCTGTGCAGTCTTTTTCAAATGTCTTTTTTCACTTATCAATGTACATTTAAGCTTCCTTCATGCCCTCTTGTGGCTCACTTATTTTTATCACTGAGTAATGTTCCATTGTATGGATTTAACAGTTTGTTTATCTGTTCAACTACTGAGGTACATCTTGTTTGCTTCATCCTGGTTCCTTCTAAGTTTTGGTAACCGTGGATAAGGTTGTTATAAACATCCATGTGCAGGTTTTCGTATGAACATAAGTTTTCAATTCATTTTGGTAAGTACCTAAGGTTGCTATTACTGGATCATATGGTAAGCCTAAGTTTAGCTTTGTAAAAAACTGCCAAACTGACTTCCAAAATAGCTGTTCCATTTTGCATTCCCAACAGGAATGAATAAGTTTCTGTTGCTCCATATTTGGTGGGACATTTGGTATCGTCAGTGTTTTGGATTTTAGCCATTCAAAGTCGTGGTATCTTGTTTTAATAAATGGATATTTTAGAACTTTCCAAATTAAAATGTCGAAGAGATGCCTCAGCACAGTAAAGTTAGAAAAAATTAGAAAAAAAAATTTCTTATTTATTAGAATGATCTCTGGTTCACTATTGGCAAGGCTTATCACCTAGTATATTTGGTTTACTCTGCATATTGATTAGATCAGATTCATAGGTCTTTAGCAATCTCTCACTCCAAGGAAAATAATTTATATCTTTTCTGAAATCTCACAGCACCTCAACACCTTATACAGACCATTCTACATTGTAACAGTGTATTGCTCTGCCAATCTTTCTCACTGAATTTTGGGGTAAAAGGCAGGGAGCATGGTGTAACTGGGTCTGGATTCCTGTGCAAGCACAGCATCTATAGATACTAGTTATCAATCTGTAGTTCTTGATTATGACAGCTATTAAAAAAAGACAAGGTAGACAAATGTAAACTCACCCTGGTCTTCAGATTTATTATTTTCTGTCTCACACTTTTGTCCTGAGTTGTAATTGCCTCGGTCTTTCCCTACTCTAACACTAGATCAACTGGAGGCACTATTATTCAAAGAATCACCAGATAGGAGCAGGAAAGACTGAGACAGAAAAAAAAATACATAGTCCAAAACCAGGTAACTGGGCCGTAAAAATTAAAATTTAGCTGGCCTTCTTACTCTTTCTCTTCTATTCCATACCTCTCTTGTTAGTAGCTAAATCAGTTTCTGTCATAGGCATTACACTTTTGGGGATGTTGGGCAATTGTTCTTCAAAACACTAAGTAAAAATAGTTCAGTGGAGATTTTTTAGAGATGTTCTCTGGCAGCTCCAGTGGATATTTGGAGAAACAAATACTTTTTCCAAGTTATTAGTTAACATATCACGGAATTCCCTATTGTAAAGTGCTTCTCACTTTGTGAGGGAGGTTAATAGTATTAGCCCAATTTCCTAAATGAGTTAGGGGAGCAGCTGCTCTGGATGCTATTTTCAAAACAAAGAAATCATTGCTTGTGTGATATTATAATCTAATAGACATTATAAATGGACCCCAATGTACCATCATCTTACAATATGGATAAGTTAGTAAAAGCACAAAAGTAGGAGGATAAAAAGAAGTAATCATGGTACAGCTGAGAATTCCTGTCAGGAACTCATTTTGTTGTTGTTGTTGTTGCTGTTGCCTTTTATTTCTTTTTGTGATGGAGTCTCACTCTGTTGTCCAGGTTGGAGTGCAGTGGCATGATCTAAGCTCACTGCAACCTCCACCTCCCGGATTCAAGCAATTTTCCTGTATCCCAAGTAGCTGGGATTACAGGTACCTGCCACCATGCCTGGCTAATTTTTGTATTTTTAGTAGAGATAGGGTTTCACTTTGTTGGTAGGCTGGTCTCAAACTCCTGACCTCAGGTGATCCACCTGCCTTGGCCTCCCAAAGTGCTGGGATTACAAGTATGAGCCACAGTGCCCAGCCTGTTGTCTTTGTATCTCATGTCAGATGTCATGAGAATAGGATTTTGAATCAGAGAGGAAAACCAGAAATAACATTCCTGGTAATTTTTTGCAATGTCAACAGATAGCATTCTAGCTTAACTAGTCAATTAACAAGACAGGGGGCTTGTGCAAATATAATAATAAAGGTCTTCCAACTTTGAAAATAGATGTTTCCCCAGGAAAATCCATCACCATCATTTAAGATGACCACTTACAAATAGAGAAAATTACCTTTTTTTTTTTTTAGATCACAAGAGCATCTGACCAGGTATGATGTTGAATATATTAGGTACTTAGCAGCCTGTGCAATGTAAACTTATTAAGTACAGAGGCATTGGGGAAGAACAAGACCTGCAGCTGATCCATGACTGCTTGGCAAAGAAGAAAGACTTTTAAACCTCCTGGGAATGAAAATAACCATCTCCTTTAGAAAAGTATGGAAATACAGTGCTGAGCTCTGGAAAATTTGCCAAAAGAAGTGAAAAGTAGTAGGGTCTAATAAGGTCAAATAATAATCACACATCCATGTGTTTGCTCTAGTTTTCCAGTAGCTGGATCTAAAACCTACGATTCAAAATTTCTAGATGATTTTAATGTCATTTACTCATCTTTTCTATGATTTATTGACAATATCCATCTACAGATACTGACAGTGCAAAGCATTAGAAGGAGTCCACATATCCATGTGTTACCAGTTCTGCAAATGCAATGTGAAGACCCCTAGCTCTTTCTTAGTAGTTGTTTAAATGGTCAGAAGATTGTTCTTGGGTTTGTTCTTTTGTTTCCAAAGCAAGATTTATTTTTTAAAAGCATGGCTGCACTCATTAGAGGTTGTTAGGATGGTAAGCATGGCTTTAGGATCAAAGAAGCAATCAGAAGTTCACGACGTTATGTCAGGATAAAAAGTGTCATCATGATCATCAAACATCTCCTACAGAGGACTGTTACTCTCAGAAGAATAACTTCTCTCAAATTCAGAGATGGTCAAATGCTCCTACTGGGAAAAGGGTATGGAATTCTTTAAGCTTTTCCATATATTAAATTCTGCCACAGGTTGTGTTAAAAGGATATTATCGCTGAGAAATCAACACTCATTTAAATGGAGTGCAGCAACTAGAGCACATCTCACTTCATGCAGGATGTGGAGGTGAAGATGCGGAACTGACAAAAGCATTCCACGCTTTCCCCTCATGAAATGGTCAAAGAGTTTAAAGTAGAGGTTCTTGTACTTCAGAGGTTTAAATAACACTTGAAATGATGAATGATTTGCTCCACACTTGAGGAAATTTAAAGACTCAAAAATGCACTAAACAAGCCAGTGATCATTACAACACAATTGCATGCATCACAGGTCTGTAAATCATCCCATAGTTACAGAGCACTAGTCCCTTAGTTGTCCTTTAGCACTATGGATACACTGCTTAATGCCCCAATTGTACCCACAAATTCCCAAGGCAAAGTTCTGGAATGTCCTATGCAGGATTTTTTGTTAGTGCTTTGCAACATTTTGTTGCAGAAAATTGTAATCAGCTATTCACTGTGGTGCCCTACTTGCTAAGCAGGGCTAATATCTGTAGATGACTCTACAATGGGTGAAGTTGATAAAGACCTCTCTCATACCTCCTGTGCCCAGTGCCAGAAGTTTCCACTGTCTCATGCATCACAGGAGACCATAATATGCACACAGCTCCCTCTCGCTCATGTTTTTAAGCCCAGTTTAGGCTTTCCTCCCATTTCTATTCTTTCAGAGCTCAATTATTTCATTTTTAAAGTCTCTCCTTTGTTTTCTCATTGAAAATGAATGAGGCACATTTGATTTCAGCTAAATCTACAGCAGAGAGATCCTCAGAGAGTTCTATTTAAAAAAGATTGGAAAAAAAACCCTTAAATTTCATATGAAACCCAAAAAGAGCCTGCAGAGCTAAGACAATCCTAAGGGGGAAAAAAGAAAGCTGGAGGCATCATGCTACCTGACTTCAAACTATACTACAAGGTTACAGTAATCAAAACAGCATTGTACTGGTACCAAAACAGATATATAGATCAATGGAACAGAACAGAGGCCTCAGAAATAATGCCACACATTTACAACCATCTGATCTCTGACAAACCTGACAAAAACAAACAATGGCAAAAGAATTCCCTCTATAATAAATGGTATTGGGAAAACTGGCTAGACATATACAAAAAGCAATATCTGGATCCCTTCCTTACACCTTATTCAAAAATTTACTCAATTTGGATTAAAGATTTATACATAAGACCTAACACCATAAATACACTACAAGAAATCCTTGGCAATACCACTCAGAACATAGGCATTGGCAATTACTTCATGACTAAAACACTGAAAGCTATGACAACCAAAAGCCAAAATAGA